>CAUYRH010077799.1:0-19767 GCA_963574655.1 Perodicticus potto
TGAGCTGGCGGGTTCGAATCCAGCCCGGGCCCGCCAAACAACAATGACGGCTGCAACCAAAAAATGGCCAGGCGTTGTGGCGGGCGCCTGTAGTCCCAGCTACTTGGGAGGCGGAGGCAGGAGACTCGCTTGAGCCCAGGAATTGGGGGTTGCTGTGAGCTGTGATGCCACAGCACTCTATCCAGGGCGACAGCTTGAGGCTCTGTCTCAAAAAAAAAAAAAAAAAAATGTAGCAACTTCTCATTTAATTAGTCATTTTAAGGACTTGCGGCCTAGACTATATTTAAGCAAGAATTTTGCACTTATTTGGGTTCATTAAGGAAAAGCTTCCACACTGATATTCTCTTTTTAGATGTGTTTAATAAAGCAAAACAATTTAAAAAATGGAGGGAGAGTGATAACCAAAATACCCATCAGTTTTGATTATAGGTTGATTATACAGATCATGGCCCTTCTGTAATTGAATTACTGGGTAGTCATTTAGAAGGATGAATAAGTCCTGTTTATACTGACTCGGAAATACATAGTTCTAAAAATGTACTGTTAGGTAATAAAAGTTAGTTATAGAAAAATATATAGAATAATTTCATTTTAATTAGAAAATCCCAATAACCAAAATCATATCTGCATATACACCCACATACAAAGAGAGTCTGGAAAGGCACATTGTAGACCGTGAACAGTGGTTACCTGTAAAGAGGCAGTAGGGATGGAAGGAGAATGAAAGGTATTTTTTACTTGATTTTTTTCACAGTATCTTCGTGTATTATCGGGTGACTATACTTTTTTAAAACGAGGTAATCATTGCCATATGAGAAATATTCAACCCAATCTCTTCATCTTCCTGAAAAGCATGGGTGCCGGCTCCCACCTGTAAAGATGAGGAAAGCTGCTTCCCCATCTCCTTCCAGATCTAGACCACGCCGGCCATCCCAGCAGGGCTCATGGCTGCAGTGTCACTGCATTTCTCCAGCAGATCCTTGGCCGTTACAGCTGCATACAGCTAATACTTACTGAATACTCGCTGTTACTAAGCACTTGCCTAAATTACCCAATTCATGGCACTCTAACTCATTTTAGACATGAGCACTCTGAGGCACAGAGAAGTAAGGGGACTTCCCCAAGGTCTCCCAGGTAAGAAACAGGGGATTCAGGATTCAAATCCACGAAGTCTGGCTCCAGAGCCTGGGCCCATCCCTACTAGTCACATCCATGCAAGATGAGAAGTCATATTTCATCAGATTTCCCAGGCAGATAATGATCCACGGGAATCCACATTCACCAGATGTATAGGAAATTTGTATGGAAACCAGGGCAGATGGATCCCTTAATGTCAAAACTGCTCCAATGTTCTCTTTATCAGTACTGGACTTAGGAGGGATTTTTGAAGCAACCCTGTAAATCTTTCATCACGATGATTCCCATCAATGTGCAAAGTCACTAGACATTTGGGTCTACCTCACATAAATGATACCTCACCTAGTGCTCCGTCTAGTTTCTGAGTCTGCCAGGGTCTCAGAGTGGTAGGTTTTATGCTGTTGACTCTGCGGCCTGGCCAACAGGCACAAAAACACTGAAGGCTCTATTTGATCTGAGGCTGAAGGGAAAATATATTATTATTATTATTATCTTTCCCTTTGTGCTTCAAACTATGGTTGAACTATTAAATTTTGAATACTGAAAAATTCGATGAAAATTTTCACAAAGTACAAAAAGTAAGTTTCCTACTGCTTATTTTTAGTCTCTTGATCTATGATTAGGATGATTTAAAATTTTAGGAGCTACAAAGACGATACTATCATTTTTAGGAGACACTATCGTTGACTATATTAAGTCAATGACAAAATTAGACACGGAGGTTTTGGACTTGTAATGATATTCCTCTTTATGTTTTCTTTTTTTCAGTACTTCGAAGTTTCTTACAGGCAGGAACTATGTTTTTATTTATGTCTCTGGAGCTTAGCAAAGTTGCTGAGAGCAGAAGGCACTGAGGATGTGCTTATTGAATGGCTGACTGCACAGATAAAAATAAAACAAGTGTATCAAATTTCAACTACAAATGCCTCTTGGCAGGATCTTGATTACACAGAGGAACAAATGCCTTGCAGTGAGTGAGGATGAGAGAGTAAGTGGAGATGTTTGAGAAAGGGCCTGGCATCTAGTTAGCAATGTTCCCGTAAGTATCTCATAGGAACTCTAAAGCCCACCGCCCTGGACGCAAATTGGTCTCAGGGAAATAGCCTGGGAAGTACAGGATTCCACAATACTGGCAGAGCTCACAAAATGTACATTGTTCACTAAGTGTAGCAATGAGATCACCCCATCTGCTGATAGGTGTGTGTATGTGGGACGTTTTTAATCACATGTCCAACTCTGACCCAAATTCCTCTTTGAACGAAGCTTTTGACAATTGGCTTAAATTTTAACTAAACATTATTTGACTAAACTACGGCTTTATAACTTAGAGGATGGGAGGCTCCCAGCCTTCTTTGGTTGACTTTGCTGAAGGCAGCTCTGATGGGTTTTTCACCGATAGGACAAAGTAAAACCCTGGTGTCATGGAAAAGGGCAGGATTAGCCATGAGAAGAGGGATTCGGACCAGTCAGGGGTCTCAAACATTCACTTGACTCCTTTTTCAAATAGGCCAAGTAGACAAACTCTTGACCTTGGTTTTGGTTGAAACTTTTCATTGCTGTTGGGGAGACTGATTCAAAAAGCCTTCAAATTCCTGAAGACTAGAATAAAATGACGAACCCTTGTCCTGCATAGCACAGCTCACCAAGGCTGACTCATTTCCAATTACCTGTTGGGCAGATACAGCACAGGCAATGATCTCCATTTGACCAGAAAGAAAACTGAGACTCAGAGAGGGAAAGTGTCTTGGTTGAGGTCACACAGCCAGAAAACAGCAGAGAAGGCAGAGTAAACCTAGAACTTCTCCGTGGCAGCAGGGATTCCTCTCTTTCGTATCTTCATCCTAAATGCAAGGCCAGTTTTTATTTTAATAAAGTATAAATGCTCAGCATTTGGACATTTCTCTTTTAGTTCATTGCTAGCAAGTTCGACTACTAGACCAGAGAGCCAGAGAAATCAGTGTTTGGCACGTTGCAGATACTAAATGAATAAATGAAGGAGGTTTTCATATGGCCTTGGAAGACTCTGGGTTGCAACAGCACCCCCTGATCATTCCTAGAAGCTCATCTCAGCCTGGGATGAGGTGTGGGGAAAGGAGAGGTCTGGGCAAAGATCAGGTTTCTTAGTTCTCAGGGTCCTGTGTCCATCGTCGTCACCATGTCACTTCTCAGCCATGGAATCTCAGCTGGCTGGTGATCTCCGGTGTTGTGCTGAGTGCCCCTGCTGAGAGGAGCAGCAAATGCTTTTGACCTTGTCTTCTGCCTCCACACACAAGCAGCACACACTGTGTCGCCCTGTTTCCAGCTTACACCACCCTTCCTCCTGCCTGCATGAATGCAGAGAAGGACCAAGTGAGGGGTGTGATATAGTCATAGGAATAAGCTTGAATCTATTTTTTTTTTTTTGAGACAGAGCCTCAAGCTGTCACCCTGATAGAGTGCTGTGGCATCACAGCTCACAGCAATCTCCAATTCCTGGGGCTCAAGCGAGTCTCCTGCCTCTGCCTCCCAAGTAGCTGGGACTACAGGCGCCCGCCACAATGCCCGGCCATTTTTTGGTTGCAGCCGTCATTGTTGTTTGGCGGGCCCAGGCTGGATTGGAACCCGCCTGCTCAGGTGTACGTGGCTGGCACCTTAGCCTGTTGAGCCACAGGCGCTGAGCCAGCTTGAATCTATTTTATAAGGGAAAAGAAAAACAAACAAGGAAATGATTAGCAGATCCAATACTGCATTAGTAAAACCTGGCATGTGCCTCTCCTGGGGAAGGCTGTGCTGATGAGGTTGAGCGTGGGTGCTGACATCCTGGGATCTCTCCAGGACACTTCCCTCTCTCCGTCACCACTCATTTGGAAATGCCCCATTTGTCCTGCAAGTTGACCAACAAGTCTCTACCAGCGATCTTATTAGATCCATCTGGATGTTCTCTGGTCCTCCGGTTCCCAGTGTCAAGAATGAATACTGGTACCAGGTTAAGCCAATGACAGAGTGATCACCAATTCACAGCAATCTCATACATGTAGTTTATCACATAAAAGAAAGAATGGAAGTAAAGAAGGAAGTTACCACGAAAATACATTCCAGTGAGAGGAACAGATCGGCCTCTGTGAGTGGAGAAAGACCCCGAAGTCTGAGCACACGCTGCCTTTTATGTGTTCCCTAGTTTGTCCCACCTTTCTTCTGGCAGGTTTGGTTGTTGTTTCCCACCTTTGGTGTGATTGACAGGTTGGGGTTACATAACAGATTACATTACGGGTTACGTAACAGTTATATCACAGTTTCCCTTTCTACACATGTCTTCCCAGAATCCTTCATTAAGCTATGCTACACTAAGTAGATGGTGATGAGCTCTAGGTCAGTGAAAGTTCCCTAGGAACTCCTTCCTGCGAGTCTTTCTATCAGAAAACAGTTCCCAGCCCGCACTTTGGTTCCTAGCTACAACTCAGTTACTGCTCTCTGCCCCAAGCCACTTCCATTCCATTTGTTTACCCTCTGCCAGACCTAACAATCTTGACTTAGGAGACCCCTCTACTGCTCAAGTTGGCATAACAAGATTGCCTCTCCATGTCCTTTGAGCCTCTCATAGACTCAAACTTCCATATATAAAATTTATTGCTGCCAAACATCTTCAGTGGCTCTTGGAGGTGGTCCCTGTTCCTTGTCCCCAATACATTGTCAATATCTTCAATGGGCATAAAAAATAAGCATTGGGATAAGTTGAAAAGAGTGCAGGATTTATAGTCAGATATCAGGGACTCCTGGCTATGCAATCCTGCACTCAGGATTGCATAGGAGGTACATCAGTCTTCCTGACCACAACTTTCTCATTTGTAGAATAAGAAGCAATTTATTTATTCACATATTAAATAGATATGTATTAAGCATTTACCTCGTGCCAGGACATTCCTCATTGCTTGTTTATATACCAGATACTAATAAATTGCAGCCATTGTCCTTGAGAAGTTTGCAGAGCTACAGTCTGTGGGAAAGGAATTCTCATAACTCTGACAGGAGTGCAGCCATTTTTGAAAATCAGGTTAGAAACCAGCAATCCCCTCCCAAGATTCTTGGAGTGCCTCAAAGACAGAGTTCCTGGAAATACCCTACCTATATTCTGACCCTAATGATATACCCATAATCCTGACCCATCCTCAAGAAGAGCCCCAGGCTCACTTCCCCGTTTCAACTATACTGAGGAGTCTAGTAAAAGCCGTTTGCAACCCTGTGGGAGCTGAGCTGACACCTGGTCAGTCTCCATTCTCCTTTTCCCCCTCTCTGAAAGTCTTTCCTCATGAAACTAATTTATAAGCACCCACACTTCCAAATGGAAACTATAACCCAACTACAGCCCAAGATGAAGGAAAGAGGAGGGGGGGGAGGAGGGGGGGAGGATGTGGTGGGACCACACCTATGGTGCATTTACAAGGGTACATGTTAAATCTACTAAGGGCAGAATATAAATTTTTTAACACAGTAACTAAGAAAATGGGGTGAGGGCTATGTTAACCAGTTTGATGAAAGTATTTCAAACTGTATACAAAACCAGCACATTGTATCCCATAATTGCATTAATGCACACAGCTATGATTTAATTTAAAAAAAAAAAAAAGTCTTTCCTTGTCCCTAGACTGGACTCTTCTACTTTCTTGTGGACCCTCATACTGATTCTATGCCAGAACTTCTCACAATCCTCCCAGGAGTTAACTCTGCTGTCTGGGGGCATTCTTAAGAGAATTAATGGAGCTTAACCATGTGGCTATCATCTTAAAGGACAAAGACTGAGGATCCCGGGGGCTGGAGTGACTTCCTTTCTCCCTGGGTTGCTGTGCAGAAGTTGAAGGTGTATCAACAGGGAGCCTGAGGGATGGGCAACTCACCCAACTTTCCCGCCTGCTCCTTCATTGGCAAAATGTGAGGCTAAATACATTGTAGAGACCAAGTGGCCCAAATTTGCTTCCATGGATGATGATAAGAGGCTAAAAACATCAAGAAATCAGCCCCAAAGTCCCAGTGTTCTTGCGTTAGAGGCAGTATTCAGATCCTAGACTCTTCACTTCCAACCTGGGAATGCTGCCCTGTATATGCTTATTAATGCGGCAGGCACTTTTGGTTGCTTCCTAGCATATATCTCTATCTATCTTCCTTACTAACAAACTCAATCTTGTTGCTATACCAGCAGTGGATTAGGGTTCTAATTTTTTCACATTCTTACCATTAGTTGTTATTTTTCTATTTTTATAGTGGATGTGAAGTTGTATCTTGCTGCAGTTTTGATTTATATTTCCTTCATAACTAATGAATTTGAGCATCTTTTTTAAAATTTTATTTTATTATTATTATTATTATATATATATATATTTTGCAGTTTTTGGCTGGGGCTGGGTTTGAACCCGCCACCTTCAGCATATGGGGCCAGCGCCCGACTCCTCTGAGCCACAGCCACCAGCAGAATTTGAGCATCTTTTTATGTGATTGTTTGCCATTTGCAAATCTTCTTTGGGGAAAACTGTTCAAATATTTTGCCTATTTTCAAATTAGGTTATTTGTCTTTTTTTTTGTCCAGGCCTAGGTTTGAACCCAACACCTCCGGTGTATGGGGTCAGTGCCCTACTCTGTTGAGCCACAGGCGCCTCCCGGTTATTTGTCTTTTAATTGTTGAGTTGTAAAATATCTTCATATATTGTAGATACAGGTTTCTAATCAGATATTAGATATAGGATTTGCAAATATGCTCTTATTTTGTGAGTTGTGATGATGTCCTTTGAAGCAAAAAACTTTTAGTTTTGATTAAATCTAATTCATCAACTTTTCTTTTATTGCTCGTGCTTTTTGTGTTGCATCTAGAAACCATTGCCAAAACCAATAGACTGTAAACTTGTAAAGCGTCATTGATATAATTAGATTTACATCTGTTATCTTGCTATTTGTTTACTACTTATCCCATTTATTCCTTATCTCCTTTTCATTTTTTTTTTCTGTCTTCTTTTGGATTAACTGCATGTTTTATGTTTCCATTTTATCTCCTCTATTGGCTTATTAGATATGAAATCTTTATTATTTTTGTGATTGCTTTAGGGGTTAGAGTACACAGCTTATCACATGCTACCTTTAAGTGATATTATATCTTTTTATATATACTATAAGAAAAAATAAAATAGTATCCTTAAAATACTTAGTATCCTTAAAATAGTATCCTATCATTTCTTTCCTCCAGATATTTGTGCTGTTGTCATACATTTACCTTTACATGTTATAAACTCCACACGACATTGTTATTAGTTATGTTTAAATGGTCAGTTGTCTTTAAGAGATATTTAAATAATAATTTAAATTTTACCATGTAGTTACCATTTCTCTTGCTCTTCATTTCTTTGTGTAGATACAGATTTCCATGTGGTATCATTCTCCGTCCTCCTATAGGACTTTCTTACAATTTTTATTGTAGTGTAGGTCTGCTGGTTATAAATTCTTTCAGCTTTAGTTTGTCTGAAACGGTATTTCTCCTTCATTTCTGAAAGATATTTTTGCAGATATAGAATTCTAGGTTGATAGGATTTTTTTCTTTCACTGTTTTAAAGATATTGCTTCACTCTTTGTGTCTGCATTGTTTCCTATGAGAAATTTGCTATCATTTTTTACCTTTGTTTTCTGATGGAACATGCCTTTTTTAGGGGGCTGCTTTAAATATTTTTCTCTTTCTCTTTAGTTTTTAATACTTTCATTACAATGAGATGTGGTATAGTTTTCTTCATGTTTCTTGTGCTTGGGGTTTGTTGGGCTTCTTGGATCGGCATGTTAACAATTTTAGTCAAATTATTTTTGGTTATTATTTCTCTAAATATTTTTTCTGTGCCTTCTTCTTTCTCCTCTTCTTTGGGGACTCTAATCACACTTCTGTTAGGCTTGCTCAGGAATAAAACTCTTCTTTCGCAAAAGTTGTTGATCGTGTAATCTTCAAATAATGAAAATTTTATCTCTTCCTTCCAATACTCTACCTATTACTTCTTTTTTAATTTTTTTTTAAATTTTTTTATTTTTTGAGACAGAGCCTCAAGCTGTCACCCTGGATAGAGTGCTGTGGTATCACAGCTCACAGCAACCTCCAATTCCTTGGCTCAAGCAAGTCTCTTGTCTCCACCTCTCAAGTAGCTGGGACTATAGGCGCCCGCCACAATGCCCGGCCATTTTTTGGTTGCAGCCATCATTGTTTGGTGGGCCCGGGCTGGATTTGAACCCGCCAGCTCAGGTGTACGTGGCTGGTGCCTTAGCCCGTTGAGCCACAGGCACTGAGCCTACCTATTACTTCTTTTTCTGCCTTATAGTATTGGCCAAGACTGCCAGAAATATGACAACAATAACAGTAATAATGGGTTACTCCTAATTCTAAAAATTTTTCTTAGGTTTTTTTTTTTTTAAACAGAGTTTCATTTTGTTGCCCTGGATAGAGTGCTGTGGTATTATTGAGCCCAAATTTGTGGGCTCAAGCAATCCTCTTGCCTCAGCCTCTCAAGTAGCTGGGACTACAGGCATGTGCCACTAAGCTCTGCTAGTTTTTCTATTTTTAATAGAGATGGGGGGGGGTCTCACTCTTGCTCAGGCTAGTCTTGAACTCCTGAGCTCAGGCACTCCTCCCACCTTGGCCTCCCAGAATGCTAGGATCACAGACCCAAGCTGCCACACCCAGCCTATAAGTTTTTAACTAAGTATGATGGTTGTGTTGCAAGAAAATGAAGGCCTGGTGGAGAAAGAGAATCATCCAAACACCAAGATATGGAGGAAGGGCTTCATTTCAGCTGGCAGAGCTGTGAAAGGCTAAAGTCTAAAAATGGCTCTGCTCCCTGACTGGCTATGACTTTTCCCTCCCCACCACCCTCAGCCTAGGGTTCCTTGTCCACAGGTAGCCTTCTCATTGGTCAGTTTGAATCAAGGTGGAGAAAGAAGGCATAGTCTTTTACAGAAGTCCAAGCAAGCATTAGTTTCAAGGTCCCAGGAAGTTAAGTTTCTAAAAATTCCTAAGAGCTGAGTCACCCCAGAGAGGACTTTGTAAGTGTGCTTTCGGGGCTTCTGCAAGAAACTTTTTTTTTTGCAATTTTTGGCTGGGGCGGGTTTGAACCCACCATCTCTGGTATATGGGGCCAGCACCCTATGCCTTTGAGCCACAGGTGCCACCCAGAAGCCTTTTGTTTTTTTAAATCTTATTTTTTTCCAGTTATTCTCACTCAGTTGATGTAGGTTTTAGCCAATACATTTTATTTGCTTCATTCTGTACATTTAAGTTCAGTGAATCTCCTTAGCATAAATATATGCCAAGTGTTGTACTTCAGATTTGGGGCATATAAAGAGGCAAGTGGTAGAGTCTTTGAGGGAGGGAACTCTGAGCTTAGTAGGAAATACAGAAAATCAAGCCATCTGTTCAAGATGTGGTGTGTTGCACACTAAATAAGAGATATGTGTAGGTGCTACAGGCAGAGACGAAGGACACATATAACTCACCTGAAGGAAAGGGAGTGGGAGAATTCATGGTGGACTTCACAGAGTTGGTGATACTTAAGCTTAATCTTGAAGGATGAGTAGGAGTTCAACAGTCCAATTAAGGGGGAAGGTCACTACAGGCAGAAGGAAAAGCATATGCAAAGTATAGAAGTATGAGGCTCGGCGCCTGTGGCTCAACAAGCTAAGGCGCCAGCCATGTATACCTGAGCTGGCAGGTTCGAATCCAGCCTGGGCCCGCCAAACAACAATGACGGCTGCAACCAAAAAATGGCCGGGCGTTGTGGCAGGCTCCTGTAGTCCCAGCTACTTGGGAGGCAGAGGCAGGAGACTCGCTTGAGCCCAGGAATTGGAGGTTGCTGTGAGCTGTGATGCCATAGCACTCTATCCAAGGTGACAGCTTGAGGCTCTGTCTCAAAAAAAAAATAAAAATTAAAAAAAAAAAAAGAAGTATGAAAGCAAATAATCAATGTGACTAGAGGAGTGAATGTTTGGGGAAAGAATGGGATGGAGAGAAATGAGGTTAGAAAAGTAGACTTAGGTCTGAACGTGATGGCTTTGATAACCTTTCACCTTTGTTCTTAAGGATACTTCCTTTTAAGTGTAATAGAGGTAGATCTGTGAATCATTTTTACATAGATCTAGGGCATATAATTCAGTGGTGTATGTTGTTTAAATTCTTACTGTTTTATGATTTTTTGGTACTAATCAGATGAAGTAATACAAATTTCTTGGGATAGGAAGACCTGGGTAGTGTGCAGTGGAGAGGAGTGTTTTTAGAAAACCTGTTTTATCATCCAGTGACTCCAATTTTTTGGATTTCATAAACCAGTAACATTCTTAAAAGAATTTGGCTTGAAAAGATACTAAAATATAACAATAAGAATAAATACATAGGTGATCATGTCATATAAGAAATAACAACAACGACAAAACCACAAATAAACAGGAAAAGTGTACTCGCAGAGCTTGGCAACCTAATGCTGCTACATTACGTAGCCCAGTCGTGATGCTATAGTGGGATAGTCTGGCTGAGAATGAGAAGAGAGGACATCAGGCTGAGGAAGACAATGAATATCCTGGGCACGTAAGTCCTCTGATATGTACCCCACAGTTGAACCGCCCTTCTTCCTACTTCTCCACTCCCATATAAAGAACCACTTCCAGGCTGGGAGAAATAATGGACTGTGCTCAGGAGTCCTGTGCCAGCACATGTGTCTCTATGGGTGCTCACAGCTTCACTGGCCCTGAGTTTGCTTTTCCTATCTAAGAACTTGGCCTTGTGACCATTGGCCAGCTAGTCATGAGCCATATATTTTATTAATCTCATTGAGATTGGGGAATAGCAGAAGCCAGTGGCTTCTTGATTAGACCGGGACTGGTACGAACTCAGCACTCGCCCCAGAGGCCTCCAGAAACCCTAGATAATGGGCAGGGCTGAATGGTGGCTCTGTCTAGGTGAAAAGTCTCCTCAGGCTTGACCAAGATGACTAGAGACCTTTGGACTTCACAACTGCATGGATTGCCTCACCCCTTCCCAGTAAACGTGAGCTCTCTCAGCCCATAGTTTTTCATTTATGAGTCCGTGGATGGGATGAGGAATTCGCATCACAGCCCTTATGAAAATCATTACTGTGAGAAAGTTTGTGCTTACCTAGAAAGGCTATTTCTTCTAGGATCTGAAGAAAAGGAGTAGAACTCAGGTCATTTCCTTAGGCCAGTTCATTTACTACATATCTTTATTGAAAGTTTCTGATTAAATGTAACTCTTTTGAGATGTTCCATTTTCTTATTGCCCTGTATGTCCTTAGTCACTCAGTACATTCAGGAGTTTTAGCTTCTAATATCTTGATAAAAGGTGGGGGAGATTTCTATTCTGTTTATATCTGCCAAGTTTGTGACCGGCTCTTTATCCCTAGGAATGGATACCAATGAGAGATGATCCATGGTCTGGGATGCTAAAGCTCCTGTCTAGGGTGAGTCCTGTTCTTGTCCCCTTTCTGCTTGCCCACAGCATCCAGAATCTGGATCATCCCTGGATGTCAGAGCTGACAGGGACATGTTCTAGAAGAAAATTTATTCTAAGAGATTGTAACCATGAGCCTATAGGATCCCAGAGAATTAAAAACACCAGAATTGTGTGCAAAATTTCTGCTTAAATTTATCTGACAAGGCTTTCACCAGATTCTCAAACTTCACCTGCCCAAACATTCAAGAAGTCTTGAACTAATACAATCAATTTCTTGTCAATTGATGAGAAAACATAGAAGTGAAGTGATCCTCTCAAAGTCACACAGCTAGAAAGGAGAGGAACTGGAAGAGAACTTAGGGTCTGCTATACTCAACTCTCTAACCCCTCTCGGAATCTAGAGAATTCTCCAAAGTGATCCACCCACTCCTACAATAGGTTAAACATTCAGATGTCTGGGCTCATCACAGACCTACCGAGTCAGAGTCTCTGAGCTCAGGGCCCATGGGCTGAGCAAGCTCCCCTAGTGTTTTGGGGACACACTAAAGTTTGAGAATTCAGGATCTTTCCTAGAATTAGAAAATCACAGAGAAAATATTAAGCAATGAGATGACTGCAACCACTTTCAGCTCTCTTAGCCATTTTTTTTTTCCTGGTGATCGTGTGCACATTTCTAAATAACATGTTTTTATAACTTTCTTTTCTCCTCCCTGCCTGCTTCCTTCACTTCTTTCCTTTCAGCTTTAGATATTATTACCTGCTTTATTATCATGTAAAATAAGAATCAGGAGGTTGATTTGGTGGTTCTGAGGTGCCCAGCCAGGCACAACTGCCACAGCAGGTCCGATCTCTGCCCGCCGGGGCGTGGGGCACTGGAGAGCTGGCCTATGGCTCATGTTCCCAGCTGCCGTCCACAGCTGCATAGCTGCTCTGAGCCCACGATAAACCTAGGTATCCCACATAAACCCTCTCAATAGGAATGTGAGGGAAAGGGAAGGAACCTCTGCATTCTCTTGACTTACAAGGTCCCCCTGCAGCCTCTCTGCCTCTCCTCTTCTATGTGTTTGTGTTTTCACTCCTTTAGCTACACACTTTTCACTCCATATCATTTTTCAAGCTCAAGAGGTGTTGATTATACACTCCATGATTTTTTATTTGTTCTTTCATTTGTGTTCACTTTTTCAAGAAAAGTCATTCTTCTGCTGAGGGACTCAGCTGTGTATATTTTCTGCTTCCCCCACTTGTGTCTCCGAGGCTGAGACCACCACACTCAGTTGCAGTATTTTGCACCTAGCAAATGCTTAATGCATATATACTGAGTGAATAACTTTGCCTTACAAGAGATCTGCTGGTATTTTTTAAAGTATAGTTTTCCTAGGGCTAAAGTTATGAAAACTGGAGATAGTACTGGTTTGGTTAATAAGAAGTAAGACTCTTCATCCTATCAAAAGGAGATTATGGCATACTTCATTTTATTGAGCTTTGCTTTATGGCACTTGGCAGATATTGTGCTTTTTACAAATGGAAGGTTTATGGCAACCCTGTGTGGAGCAAGTCTATTGGTGCCATTTTTTTTCCAACAGTATTGTGTTTCTGTGTCATACATTAGTAATTCTCACAATATTAAATGTTTACATTATTGTTGTATCTGTTGTGGTGGTCTGTGATCAGTGTTCTTTGACATTACTATTGTAAGGGTCTTGGGCATGACAAACTGTGCCCATATGAGGTGATGAACTTAACATTATGTGTGTTCTGACGCCTCCACCAACCTGCCATCCCCTCATCTCTCTCCCCCTCTGTGGGCCTTACTATTCCATGAGACACAGCAACAACAACAAAATTAGGCCAATTAGTAACCCTACAATGGCCTTTAAGTGTTTAAGTGAAAGTGCAAGAATCACATATCTCTTCCTTTAAATCAAAAGATAGGAATAATTGAGCTTTAGTGAGGAAGGCACGATGAAAGCCAGCATAGGCCAAAAGTTAAGCCTCTTGTGCCAAATTGATAGCCAAGTTATAAATGTAAGAAAAAGCTCTTGAAGGAAATTAAAAGTCCTATTCCAGTGAACACATAAATGGTAAGAAAGCAAAGTAGGTTTATTGCTGATATGGATAAACATTTTGTGGTGTGCATAGGCTATTTAAAAAACTTGAAGAGGAGGGAATTCTTTCTAACTCGTTTTCTAAGTTCAGCATTAACTAGACAGGATACAACAAAGGAAGAAAACTACAGGTCAATATTCCTGATCAACATAGATGCAAACATCTTCTACAAAATACCACCAAAGCAAATCCAACAGCACATGAAAAAGGTAATGCATCATGATTAGGTGGAATTTATCCCAGGAATGCAAGGATGATTCAATGTACATAAATCAATAGATGTGAAACATTACATCAATAGAATGAAAGACAAAAACCATATGATCACCTTAAGAAATATAGAAAAAGCATATGATAAAATTCAACATGTCTTCATGATAAAAAACTCAACAAAGTAGGTATAGAAGCAACATACCTCAACATAGTATGGGCCATATATAATAAACTCACAGCTAATACCATGCTGACTGGGGAGAAGCTGAAAGCCTTTCCTCTAAGATCTGGAACAAGATGTTCACTCTCACCACTCTTATTCAACATAATAATGGAAGCTCCAACCAGAGCAATAATGCTTTTAGAAGAATTAAAGGGCATCCAAGTTGGAAAAGAAGAAGTCAAATTGTCCCTTTTTGCAGATGACATAATCTTATATAATAAGATAAAAATCTAAAGATTCCACCAAAAAACTGTTAGGACTGATAAATGAGTTCAGAAAGGTTGCAAGATAAAAAGAAAACATACAAAAAACAGCATTTCTATACACCAATAAAGAAAAGCTGAAAGAATCAAGAATGCAATCCAACTTATAATAGCTACGAAAATCTAAAATACCTAGGAATAAATTTAAACAAAAAGGTGAAATATCTCTATAATGAAAACTACAAAACACTGATGAAAGAAAATGAAGAGGAAACAACAAAAATGGAAAAACATCCCATGCTATATTATTAAAATGATCATACTACCCAAAGATATCTTCAGATTCAATGCAATCTCTATCAAAATATCAAACACATTCTTCACAGAAATAGAAATAACAATCCTAAAATTTTCATGGTATCACAAAAGACTTTAAATACCCAAAGCAATTCTGAGCAAAAAGAACAAAGCAAAAGTCAGACTACCTGACTTCAAAATATACTATAAAGTTACGGTAACCAAAACAACATGGTCTAGGTATAAAAACAGACACATAGACCAGGAGAACAGAATAAAGAATGCAGAAATAAATCCACATATTTGTAGCCAACTGATTTTCAAAAAGCTGCCATGAACATACATTGAGGAAAGGACACTCTCAGAAGTGGAGCCTGAAGATATGACTAAATTGCTTCAATCTCATGATAAAACTTGAACAGATGAGGAGTTGCTTTTGGGGGGGAGCGATATGACCTTTATTGAGCTTATCCACCAGAGTGGAAATAACTGAGGAGTTGCTTCTTATAGATGAGCTAAGAAAATGATTTCTTCAGACTGAATCTACTCCTGGTGTAGATGCTGTGAACACTGTTGAGATGACAATAAAGGATTTAGAATTAGATAAGCTTAGTGGAAAAATCAGTGGCAGGGTTTGAGAGGACAAACTCCAATTTTGAAAGAAGTTCTACTATGGGTAAAATGCTATTGAACAGCATCACATGCCCAGAGAAATCTTTTGTGAAAGGAAGAATATATTGATGCAGCAAATGTCACTGTTGTTGTAGTTTAAGAAATTGCCACAGTCCCCCCAACTTTAGCTACTGCCACCCTAATCAGTTGGCAGCCATCAACACTGAGGCAAGACCCTCCATTAGCAAAAAGATTACTCACTGAAGGTTCAGATGGTCATTAGTATTTTTAGCAACAAGTTATTTTATTTTATTTAATTAATTAATTTATTTATTTTGAGACAGAGTCTCAAGCTGTCGCTCTGGGTAAAGTGCCATGGTGTCATAGCTCACAGTAACCTCAAACTCTTGGGCTTAAACGATTCTCTTGCCTCAGCCCCCCAAGTAGCTGGGACTACAGGTGCCCACACACTCCTGGCTATTTTTTTGTTGCAGTTGTTTTTGTCATTGTTGTTTTAGTTGGCCCAGACTGTATTCGAACCCTCCAGCCTCAGTATATATGGTCTGTGCCCTACCCACTGAGCAATGGGTGCCGCTCAACAAGATATTTTAAAACTAAGGTATATACTTTCTTTTTTTTTTTTCAGTTTTTTGGCCAGGGTGGGGTTTGACCCCGCCACCTCTGATATATGGGGCCGACGCCCTACTCCTTGAGCCAAGGTGCTGCCCTAAGGTATGTACTTTCTTTAGACATAATGTTAGTGTATATTTAATAGCCTATAGTACAATAGAAATGTAACTTTTATATGTACTAGAAAATAAAAATGTTTCATGTGACTTCCTTTACTGTAATAGTCACTTTATAGCTGTGGTCTGGAACTAAACCAAGGTATGCCTGTACTGTTAAAGGAGTCAGGTGACCTTGGAGATGAGACCCCAACTTTATTTATTGCATCTGGAAGGCCTAAGACTAGAGTCTATTAAATACATAGACTTTCTGATTCTAACATATTACAACTATTTTAGGCAGCTGCTGCTTTCCAATCATCATCTACTTAAGAGAGAATCTGAGGGAATGGGCAAAAGTGATAGAAGACACTGCTACTTTTGGAGATCAAGAAAAAAGTTAACTATAATATCACTAACGTAGTACACTGGTATCTGGCCAGGAGGTAGCAAAAGACATAGTAAGGAAATATAATCGCCTTGGAAAAATTCCAGTGTTGACAATTTTCTGGGGAAACATTTATTGTTCTCTCCCTCTCTGCAATAATTTCCAATCAACTATGGATGGACTAGCCTATACACTTTAGTATTTGTTTGATTTTTTTAGCCTCTTTTGGTAAATGAATATATATGCCCTATACAATATAATGTATTAAAAGAAATTTTCTTTTTTTTTGTAGAGACAGAGTCTCACTTTGTCGCCCTTGGTAGAGACGCCAGTACAGGCGTCACACAGCTCACTGCAACTTCCAACTCCTGGGCTTAGGCGATTCTCTTGCCTCAGCCTCCCGAGTAGCTGGGACTACAGGTGCCTGCCACAGAAATTTTCTTTTTAATATGTAAAATTGTATTGCCACTCCTAAGGAACCCTCCACCGCCCCCTACCTGCCACCAAAACAACAACAACAAACAAAACTCCCCAAATCTGAACTTTGTAATAAGACACTTGTTGCAAGCACTTTTGACGAAGCACTTCCATCTAGCGGCAGTGAATGTAACTACCTTGGTTTTGCCAGAACAAAGAGCAGAAAGTTCCAGCTTACGGTGCTAGTAGTATGTAGAAGAGAAGGGTGCTGAACACGTCATCAGCCAGCTTTCTGCCTGGTGTGGGCAGGTAAAAAGAAGCCCTCTGCAGTTCCACCTACGGCTACAAACGCAAGTCACCAAGGCTATATCAGTGGCCACCTTCTGTGACCCCGCCACTCCCTGTGCTGTGGCCCCTCCACTCCATGTGCTTGCTTCCCTTAGAGCACTTATCAACTGGCCTGTGCATCTCTCTCTCTCTCTCTTTTTCTTTTTTTTGTTATTTTTTTTTTTTGAGACAGAGCCTCAAGCTGTCGCCCTAGGTAGAGTGCTGTGTCATCACAGTTCACAGCAACCTCCAACTCCTGGGCTCAAGGGATTCTCCTGCCTCTGCCTCCCAAGCAGCTGGGACTATGGATGCCTGCCACACGCCTGTCTATTTTTGGGTTATAGCTGTCATTGTTGTTTGGCGGGTCTGGGCTGGATTCGAACTGGCCCACTCAGGTGTATGTGGCTGGCACCTTGGCCGCTTGAGCCACAGGTGCCAAGCCTTTTTTCTTTCTTTCTTTTTTTTTTTTTTTTTGAGATACAATCTCACTTTGTTGTGATATTGGCATCATAGTTCACAGCAACCTCAGACTCTTGGGCTCAAGCAATCCTTTTGCCTCAGCCTCCCCAGTAGCTGGGACTACAGGTGCTGGCTACAATGCCCAGAAATTTTTAGAGACGGGGTTTTGCTCTTGCTCAGGCTGGTCTCAAACTCCTGAGCTCAAGCAATCCTGCCAGAGTGCTAGGATTACAGGTGTATGCCACCAGACCCTGCCTGAGTTGTTCTTCTCCTTCTACTCCCCATACTACGAGCTCCAGGAAGGCAGAAAACTTGTTTCATGCCATCCTTTATATGCCGAAAAATGGTTGCTTGGCTTGTCCAGAGTGAAGAGGAAGTTATGCAGTCTATAGGTTCTCTTTCTGCATTTGCCTCCACTGCAACCTACGAAGATTATCTAGTTATCAGTGTATTCAACTGCCAAAGTGTGTTCTCTTTCTGAAGCTTGGAATGTCTTTGCTAAACACTGTTTTTACATGGGCATTTATCATGGCCACCAACTGTGAAATTTCATATTAGGCAAGTCAACTTTTGCAGATAGACTTTGTGCTGACTTGATGGTGCTATTCAGCTGGCTGACTGTTTAAACAAGTTAGTTTTGTTTTCTTGTGCATTTTATTTATTCATTCAACATGTGTGCATTGAGTGTTGCCAGTTACTGTTCCGGGTGCTGGGGAGAAAGTGTTAGATACAACAAATAAGGTCCCTGCTCTTTTAGAGCTGCTGTTAGAATAGAGAGGGGCTCACGTTTGTAATCCCAGCACTCTGGGAGGTGGAGGCAGGAGGATTCCTTGAGCTCAGTCGTTGGAGGCCAGCCTGAGCAAGCGGGAGGCCCTGTCTTTACTAAAAATAGAAAAATTAACCAGGCAGGGTGGCGTGTGCCTGTTGTCCCAGCTCTCCTCCAGGGGCTGAGGCAGAAGGATCACTTGAGCCAAAGGATTGAGGTTGCAGTGAGCTACAGTGATGTCACTGCACTCCAGTCAGGGAGACAGAGCAAACTCTGTCTCAAGAAAAGAAAAAAAGAAAAAGAAAAAAAAAAGAAAGGTGAGAAAGATGACTAGCAAGCACATGGACTGATAGCCATAAATGTGCTATGAAAATAGTAAGCAGTGTATGATAGAGTTACTGTGGGCAGGTGGGCTTGTTAGGCTGCTCTAAGGCCATTCTGAAGTGACAAAACAGTATCTATCATTTCGTTCCTAAAAGAGAGGTGGCTGTCACACTTACCAAAACCAACACTTCTTTTCTTTTCGTGACAGTTTCACTTCGTCGCCCTCGATAGAGTGCTGTGGCTTCAGAGCTCACAGGAACCTCAAATTCCTGGGCTCAAGGAATCCTCTTGCGTCAGCCTCCCAGGTAGGTGGGACTACAGGCGCCCACCACAACGCTGGGCTATTTTTAGAGTCAGGGTCTTGCTTTTGCTCAGGATGGTCTTGAACTCCTGAGCTCAAGCAATCCACTTGCCTCATCCGCCCAGAGTGCTTGGGTTACAGGCATGAGCCACCGCACCCAGCCTTGATACCAATACTTCTTAAGAGCTCCAGTGGCTGGTACCAGGGGCCGTAGGCACAGTGGTGAATGGGCCAGGGTCCTGCTCCCAAGCAGCTCATGTTCTACTGGGGGTGGACAATAAACAAAACAAAAAATATGCAAGGCAGCTTCAAACTGTAGTAAGTGCTACAAAGAAAATAAGAAGAGTAATTTGACAGAAACAGGAAAGGGAGAAAGATCAGGGAAGCTTCTCTAAGAAGGTAATATTAGTGTTGATACTCTGGTTGTGAGAAGGCACTAACGATAGAAGATGCTGGTGCCAGTCGTGGTGGCCCATGCCTATAATCCTAGCAGTTAGGGAGGCTGAGATGGGATGATCATTTGAATGATCTTCGATCATTCAAGACCAGTTTGAGCAAGAGTGAGACCCTGTCTCTATTAAAAAATAGAAAAATCCGACCCAGCAGGAAGCAGTTAGATTGAGTCTTCGCCCCTTTTCCCTAACAGCAGTTGGGGTTTCTACTCGGAGAGGGAAAATTGATGCAGGACATCTGGCACCCTAGCCAGCTCAGCGGAGCTGGCGGACCTGCCGCCTCCTCCGTGGTGGTGTTGGTGCTGCGGCAACCAGCTGAAGAGCCAGTGGGCTGGATGACAGGCAAGGAGGGGGACCTACAACG
>CAUYRH010077800.1:0-37203 GCA_963574655.1 Perodicticus potto
CACCAAAAATAGTGCTGTTACATAAAAGGCTTAGAGGAGCTATTTTAAGTTCATCTAAATATGGCTTATAACGGTGCATCTTAGTAGGGTACTGGTGAAACTTATTAAATGTATAGTATCAATGTCTTTATATAGTGATTAAGAAAATGCTATGAGTGCTATCTCTCACAGTACGATCAAAATGTTTCTGATTGTATATGAAGCACATTCTGCCGTATGATTGCACCAATGTACACAATTATGATTTAATAAAATTATTTAAAAATTTTTTTTTGAATTTCAGATTAAAATGGGGATACGGATGATGAGGTTACATTGTTTGCATGTGTTCGGTAAAGTTCAAGTTGCAGTTGTGCCCCACCCCGCCCCCAGGAGGTGTGCCATATACCCTTACAATGTGCCTGCTAGGTGAGAGCACACCAGTCTCCTCCCCTCCACTTGACTTTAATTCTGTTTTTCTCTTGTGTGGCTGTGCATTTGTTTATCTACTGGTTTCGTATCAGTATGGAGTACTTTGGATACTTGCTATTCCTTTCATGTTGAAACAATTATAAAAGTCTTAATAAGCAGAGACTGTCTATCCATTATTCTTTAAAGCAAAAATAATACTTAATAAAATGAAGGCTCATTCAGTTTGCAATTCAAAAATTACATAAACATATGTCCTCAAGTCAACTATTATATTTTGCATGTGGCACGTATGTTTTATGCATATTTCTTATTTTAATTTTATCAGTCGGAATATTAGAAAGACATGTACTGAAGGGACTAGATTTCTAAACAATTGAATTGATACAAGGATACTCTTAAGTATAACCAGCATTTTCTCCTCTCTACGTGTTTGCTAGCAAATGAATAAACATAGCGACTACCCGTACTGTTTGTTGCTGCCTTATGCTAATTCCCTGGCAATTTTATTCCTCATTACTTTGCATCATCCATGTGAATGTCTGCGCACTGAAAAAGGTAAATAGTATTTTAGCATATTTTGAAAATAATTTTCACCTTGCAGACTCAGCTAAACAGTCCAGGGCGGATCCACAGGGATTTTGAGAACCACTATGCTAGAGTATAGTTGAGGACTTTTTTGGAAGGAAATAGAAGTACTATTTGTTGTAAAAATATTAGACTGTAGTTACTTAATCATTCATTTTGATCTGTCACATTTGGAGGATGTGGTTGTCTGATGTATTTTTTTCTGGATTAATAAACTTTGGATAAATTCATTTAGATATTTGAATCCGTATATATGCTGATGTGTGGAAAAATTTACCACTAAATCTCCCATCATAGGGAAGTAGATGAATCATGGGAATAACCAGCCCTAGGAAAAAGTTAAAGTAAACCTTTCAGAGTAGCAGCCTTGGCTTGTCACTGTGAAGACCCAGGGGTCTCAGCAGCATCAGGAAAAGCAACCAGGGCTTTATTAATCCCATATGGAGATCATGGAAGCTCTCAGCAGAGTATCTGCTCATAGGAACAGGACACATTTCAGCTTGGAGGAATGAACATTTAATCAAATCAGCAAAGGGAGCAAACCAAGACAACTAGGGCGGCAAATCTATCTATAAGGCAACTATCTTTTTTTTTTCATTGCCACGGAAAAGTGTACAGAGCTACTTGTCCATCTGTCAAACCCCAACTGGCCTGGAGGGCAAAAGAGGACTCTAACACGGAAGGGGAGAGAGGTGAGGAAAATCCATTCACACTGTTTGGAGCCAACAGAAGTCCTGGCAGAATTGATCACAGTAATTAGCATGATGAAATTAAAAAGCAGAATACATTTTTTTTCTAGAAGAAATTCACTTTCATAGGTCATATTCTTTTATAGGCCTAAAACTAATACGTACGACACATGTGAAATTTGGTTTTGTTTCCCAACTTCTCACTTGTGGAGAAAGGTGGCATGAAAAACTTGCTAATTAAAGTTCTCAAGTCCTCACACTGCTTGTTTCTTTCTTGGAATTTTAACCCACATGCTTCGCAGTGTGATAAGTGTAAAGGTGTTGATGAGTTACTCTCTGTTCAAAGATGGTGCTAGCTTGCTGTATGCTACTAAAGGGAGAAAAGGGCATGCTTCGGGAAGCTCTTTCAGAGGAGCCAGTTACATGGATGGTGATTTATCCCTATCATTAGCTCTGCTCTTTTATAATTTTAAAATGTATTTGATTTTTGAAATAGATGCATACATGGAGAAAAATACTTATGTGTCTACAGCAGCACTAGAGCTGCTTGAGACTTTGAACAACAACAACAAAAACAAAACAGTAAACAAAAACCCAACAAACCCCCCACATAACCATAGAGGACATGTGATGATATTTTGTAATAAAGAGTAAATGGCAATAGAAAAGGCTTTGTCCAGTCTCCTTGTCTTTTCGTGACCTGAAATGTATGGTTCTTTGGTTGTGTTAAAAGAATAAAAATTAATCCTGCTTTAGAAAAAGATATTTATTCAATAATGTGGCACAAACCCATAACTTAAGAATCGACAGGAGAAGTGGAAGAGATGGAGGGATGTAGAAGGCATAGTTAAAAAGTGAGATTACAAAATAACAGATGAAGCGAAAATGGGAATTCGAGAGCTAAAGGCACTAATAAGCCAACATGGAACAGATTTAAATAAGAGAAAAATTAATATTGACATAGATGAAAGAAAAGATTAAGATATATAGAGAAGAACAGAGAGAAAGGCAGTTAGAGAATAATAAAAAATATGATACAATATTTGAAAATTGATACAATGTCAATTGAAAATTGATACAAAATATGATACAATGATGAAAAATATGATACAACCTGTGTATAACTGGTTTCGCAGAAAAAAATATGAATTCAAGAGAATAGAAAGTAACATCTATCTAAAAACATAAAGATATTTCTCCAAAGTAATAATAGAATAAATCTGTGGAGAAAAGAGCATCCTATTTTCCCAGGAATATTGATAACTGATACCTGGGTATGTCCCATTTATTACTATACTTTAAGGATATAGAAATCATTCTTAAAGGATCCAGGAGAAAAAAAATAAGCTCTCTGAAAGAGTGCATTAATGTGTAAAAGAAAAGCAATTATTCTGGAATATTTAGGGGACTATGGCAGAGGATATAAGCAATGAGTGAGAGAAGGCAAGAAATAAAGAAAAGAAGTGAGAAAGAGGGTGGTGCCTGTGGCTCAAATGTGTAGGGCGCCGGCCCCCTATGCCAGAGGTGGCAGGTTCAAACCCAGCCCCAGCCAAAATCTGCAAAAAAGAAAATAATAATAATAATAAAATAAAAAGAGATGTCATCTCCAACAAAAAAAGTGAGAAAGAAAGAGAGAGAAAGAAAGGAGATGGGTCGGGAGGAAGGAAGGAAGAAAAGAAGGAAGAAGAGAGAGGGAGGATTTAAGATGTAATCCAGGCAAAATAAAATAATAAAGAAGTGAGAAAAAGTGGAAGAGAACTGACTTAATTATGTTTTAAAGCAGAGAATGAATCAATAATATTTTAAATGGAAATATAGTATTAAAAATCATAATTATTCAACCTCTTAATATTTAAAATTTTGTTTCTTAGTGAAATTTTCAGCCCTATTAACTTAATAGGCGTAAAATATTTATTGAAATTAACTCATTTCGTTGTTTTTTGCTTTGATATGTGTTCCTCATTAAATTCAAAAATATGTAATTATTTTTTACAATAATCATGAATAATTTAATTCCATGTTAACAAAATTGAGTCTTACTCTCTCTTTAGGTAGCTAACATGTTTCAACTAATCTAATTATCACATTGGCTTATTTTTATCTTCCACGGTTTTCTTTTTTTGACACTGTCTGGAGCTTTTTTCTCAATTCAATATGCAGCACCTCCCCACGTCATTTTCTCAGATAAAAAGTTTACATATTTCATCTTTGAAAAATTTGTGTATGTCATCTCTGCATACATACATCTGTATACCTACTTCTATCTTTAGCTATCTAGTTTATAGAGAAGTATATTTTAGGAAAACATTATTAACAAAATATAATAATTATCTCACAAAAAAATTATGGTTGGAATCATCTCCATTTTACAGATGACAGCCACTTAGGTATTTTGAGTAATTTGCCCAATTGTTAAATGCCCTCAGCAGAACTGAAATCTAGATTTTTGGATTTTTAAGTCTACAGCTGTATTCTCTCATGGCTACCTCTTATTTTCTGTGAATAAGATTGTTAAAACATTGGCTCCTCCATGAGTATATGCCTTTAAAAAATATTTTTATAACACAGTATTAGAATGAAAAGGTTTTCAGAGCCTATTTTGCTCTTCTATTTTAGCCACATTCTGGACCTTAGATGGCAGAGGAGACTTTGCAATGGACTTTTAAATTGTCTAAACAATGGAAAATATCTTATGGAAGTTATTGTCTATATACACATATTAGATCAAGTACGCAAGTTATCGAGATTACACAACAAAAACAGCAATTTCCTTACATCCTTACAAAGGTCCCTTTCAGACCTGCAGTTAGAGACTCAGGGCCACATTAGTGTATAGGGCCGCCTGGCTCTGACTTGTCAGCCAGCCTCTATCGGATCCTATTGAGTTGCAAACTTAGGCTAAAATCTCAGCCAAAGAATTAAAAAAAAAAAAAAAAGAATTTCTTGAAGCATTCATAATTATATGGGATCTTCTACGGAATTGGTTAAATAGGAAAGATGCTTAAAAGAAGTGACTATTGATTGACCAAATATTTCTTTCTTTCTACATTGTTGGTGTCCGTAATACAACTGGGCATACTGTCATTCGAATTTTGCTATCTTCAGAATTCTAAGAATTCTATTGCAACTGTAGAAGCTTTTGCCAATGCAGGACTATTTTAGGCAAGTCTCTTTAGAGGCGAGGTTTACTTGCCTGGAAGTAAATAAAATGTGGAAAAGAAGAAAAGGAAAGAATAATACTTAATAGAAGGAAAGTTTGTCTAAAAAAACATACAGAGTGAATGAAATTCTTCTCAATACTTAGATTTCTTTGCATTTTTGAATTTCATTTAATACATACTACAGACCAATGAAGCAGATCTTTGGTGCTAGCTAATAAAGTGTGAATTGCTGACAGTCTATTCGCTCATAATTTGTTACCTAGCTCCTGTCACTCATTTCAAATCACGAATGTCTAGTGTGAAATTAAAATAGATTTTAAAATCTCCCAAATTTTGTCTTCTAGCCTTGTGAGAAGGCAGGCAAGTCACTAAATACCTTTGGTTTATATTTTCTCATATGTAAAGTGAAAATATATATAATAAGATTATTTGCACCTTTTAGCTCTACAGAATAATAAATCTTGGAACATTTTCTTGTGTTACCTGACTATTGTTTAGTTCTGGCTTTCCACTAATTAAATGTCTGTCCTGAATAATTTTGTCTGAATACTTAAGAGTTTCCAAACCCAGTAATTATGGAATGCCTCAGTGTCTTATAATACCTGCCAAAAGCCAAAATAATACTGTTTATTCCTTCAGGTGTAATTTTATTTTCCTTCCTTTTACTGTTCCTATTCTATCACTTTGAAGTCCAAAAGGTGATCCTTTTTTAAAAGCCAAAATTAGAAAGATAAACTGTTAGCACAATGCATGAAATGGTAGCTGCTCAACAAGCATTAGTTATTTTTTTCTCAACATTTTTTATTTCCTCTTCAAAAAGTTTATTTTTAATTGAAAATAATTGTACATGTTTGTGGGCTACAATGTAATGGTTTTGTATATGTTTACTATGCGCAATGGTCAAATCAGGCTAATAGCAAATTTGTCACTTAATATACTTTTTTTCCACAATTATGCAATGAACATCAGTTCTAGAAGTAGTTGACAAGTTACTAGGTCAGTTGCTTAATTTATTTGGAGTAAAAAGCAAGAAAATCCTATCTTTAAATATTCATAAAAGCCAATAGGTTATAAAGTGAGATTAAAAAAAGAAGAAGAAAAAAAAACCAAAAGGCCATTTTCCACTTTGCTGAACCTATTAGAGAGAGGAAGTAAGCTCACTATAATTTATTCTATTCACTGGTCTTTCCCTATAATTTCCAACCAGGTATACTAACATTACCCTAAAGTCTATGATAATTTCACCTTTCCTGCTGAAATTGTATCTCTCTTTTCCAAAAGTTCAAAGTCCTTTGACTGAGGTACTCAATAATTATCTGTAATTAGTGCTTACTTTTAGTTTAAATCACATTCTTGAGTATCAAGGAAAGCTAATAGAATTTTGAAAATAAATCTGGTAATCTTATTTATTTTGGATTTCTTCTTCTGGTTTACCATTGTTTTCTAAAATCTACATTAAAACCACCGATCTGTGTTAAACTTCTCAGAAATGTGTTTCTGGAAAAAGTTTCTTACCTACACAGACTAGTTTATGGGTAGGACAGCACAGAAGGAATGAAACACTATCAATATATTTTTTGAAGGTTTATCCTAGTTACTTGATATTTGAAAGAGGGGAGCAGGAAGTAAGTACACTATTTCATTCTACAGTGTGTTAGATTTTATTCCAAATGCCCTTATTATAAGATCTCATGAGGTCTTCTCTCAATAAATCAGTGTCCTTATACAATGAAAACTGTGAAAATGAAGCAACCAGCTCCATGCTTTAGCTCCTTTTCTACCTGTGTATCTTACAAATGACTGTAAATGTTTGGCTCTAGCACGTTCTGTTAATACATTCTATGGAAAAAGAGTTGAGAAGATAATTCTGAAGATAGAATTTGTAAATGTTTTGTGATTATATGCAAATAATTTCTTTAAAATGCAACTCAGTGCATTTGATTTTTAAGGAAAAAAATTCTTCGTTCACCAAATATTTAAAAAAATCTGATTTTCTACTCTCTCATAGTATACACTCGTCTGTAACTAAGTGGATAGATAATATTGTACTATAAAAAATAACAAACTTCTATCATTTTATTTATTTATTTATTTATTTTGGAGACAGAGTCTCACTTTGTTGCCCTTGTAGAATGCTATGGCATCACAGCTCACAGCAACTTCCAGCTCTTGGGCTTAGGTGATTCTCTTGCCTCAGCTTTCCAAGTAGCTGGGACTACATGCACCCACCACAAGGCCTGGCTATTTTTTGTTGCAGTTTGGCCAGGGCTGGGTTCGAACCCACCATCCTCAGTGTATGGGGCCGGGCCCTACTCACTGACCCGCAGGCACCACCCGTTACTTTTTCTTTCTTTCTTTCTTTTTTTTTTTTGAGACAGAGTCTCACTTTGTCACCCTGGGTAGAGTGTTGTGGTGTCACAACTCACAGCAACCTCAAACTCTTGGGCTCAAGTGATCCTCTTGCCTTGGCCTCCCAAGTAGCTGGGACTATAGGTGCCTGCCACAATGCCCGGCTATTTTTTTTTTTTTGCAGTTTGGCTGGGGCAGGGTTCGAACCCACCACCCTTGGTATATGGGGCTAGAGCACTACTCACTGAGCCACAGGCGCCACCCACTATCATTTCATTTTTTTCCTCAGCCATCTGAAATACAGTAGCTATTACTACTCTCAATTTAAAAAGGGAAACTAATTGACAAAAGTCACACAACTATATTAAATGTATCCAGCAAGATAGCCCAGGATTGCTTGCAAAATCATGATAATCTATCATTAGGTGATAGTAGTTTAGGGTCAAATTCATGTGTATGCTCCTGGCATGCACATGGGTGTATGGAGACTCGGGAATTGCAGAGAGTTTGTTTTTGAAAGACTAGGTAAATCAAGACAGGGAAATCTTACCCATTTCAAGAAATCTTACCCAATCAAGAAATGGGTAAATCTTACCCATTTCTTTCCAAAGCATCAGTTTATACAAGTGTACTTTTTTGTTACATGTAGGAAACCTGTAATGACAATGTATTCAATTTATTCAACAACTCTTATGTTCCAGGCACTGTCTGCATTAGACTAAGCCATTAAAGCATAAGGACTGCACCTTATTTATACTTCTCTTTTTCACCCATAGAAAAAGAAAATCTACTCTATATTAGATGTTTAATGAATGAACTTGTGCAATTTTGCTAATCTTTATAGCAAACCTGTAGGGTAGACATCACATCTACAGTGAAGACAGTGAATTATGAGATCTGACTCCAAAGCCCATGCTTGTCCCACTCAAGTAAGCTGAGGCCACCAGTGAGAAATATTCTAGAACTTTTTCCAAATCTGTGATTTCACCAACAATAGTGATTGTATGTCAATCTATTAATGTCATTTTTTAAAATGTGTATTTCAGAGTCCCTGTTATCCACAGGCATAGAAAGACATTCTCATGTTTTGAGGTTGAGTGGGGGTGAAGAGAGCAAGTATTTTGTTGTATTTTCATTGATTCTTTTTTCTAAAAAGAAGAGTTCTGAAAACTTTCGATAAGACTTTTGTGCGAAATAACCCAGATTCAAGGAGATATTTTGTACTAGACAGCAGACATTTTGGCCTAATAAAATTTAAGAGTTCTATGAAAGTAGGACAAGCCTGCACATTCTCTCCGTATTCTATTATATAAAGTATTCTCCTCTTCCTGAGATAAAGCCAGAAAGAAGGGAATTTTAGGCAGAAAACTAGACTTTTCTGATTGATCTCCATCCGTGTTTTTTGGCATTTTTGTCCGTTTGGCACATGCTTCTTAGCATTCATTTTACTGTGACTAAAAATAAACCAGACCTCTTTTTAAACATTTTTTTAATGGAAAGCCTCCTATTATACTGTATGAGACAATAACAAAAATCTTTCACTGCTAGAGAAGAGGAACTGAGAACTTAAATGAATCTCACATGTACAACATTTAGAGCTTTGAGATAACTTCTAGGAAGCTCAGGAAAACAAAACCCCAGAGGGAGATAGGAGGGTTGGTAGGAGATACCAATGCTATAAGGTTTTGTTCCAGAAAGGAGTCAAACTTGAGGAGACACGTAGCTGCCACAGTTCACCCTCCCTCCCACACCACTGCACTGTCTCTGGTGGGACAGGCAGATTCCACACCCGAGGCAGGATCTGTGTGTCTACACACATTCTCTGAATACAGAGAAACGCCCACACCATCAAGAAGTCTAGGAGCTCCTGTGAGGAACAATAGCGATGCTGCCCATCACAGCAGGAATGACCTCTGGCTTCTCCGAGGAGTGGGCAGCAACAGGGCAGCCAGGTCACCTCTGAACCTCTGAGCAACTCCTGAATGCGGGTGAACAGATGGCGGAGACAAATGTTTATTGGTTCATGAGGTTATTTATATCATTTCTTCCTCTTTGTCCTTAAACAAACCCTACCACTGTTAAAATACAGGAAGCTTGCTTCTCCTTGACTTTGTGGGTTCAACTTTCTAGATGCAACGTACAAGAATATTTTACTATTTCATTCTCCAAAACCCTTTCTCAACCCTATTTTTTACAGTGATCACTTTATCTCCCTTTCCTTAACTGACATGCTAAGAAAAGGGCAAACTCTATGGAATAACTCCCGCCTATTTATTGTTAATCTACCTGTGGGTGATACTCTTTTCTTTCTTCCTCTCCAGTTTCCCTCTTCATCAGTGTCACCTTGCTTTGCCCAGAATAAGAACACTATGAACTTTATCACTTGAGTTTCCTGACCTGCTGACTTCCAGTGGGGTTTTAGTAACAAGCACCAGCAAGAGATCTGAAAGAGACTGGCCTGCCTATTTCCTTCTCCCACCCAAGCCAGCCTGCTAGAGCTTTGTTTTGCGGCGACGGTTCTTTCCTCTAAAGGTGACAGCTCCCGTCTGGAATCACCTCTACCATGGCGCTGGCTCTCACTGGGTTCCAATAACAGCTTCTCTCTTTGTGCCTCTTTAGACCCAGGGGTGGTAATGGCTTTCTTTTGATTGTGCATATTTCCTGTGTGCTTCCTCTTCCCTTGTTGGTTTATTTAAACTTTCTCACTTTTAAAATGATCATTTCATTCTTTCTATCTCCTTGAACATGTCAACTGATTCCTGCTAAGACCTTATGTAATATCCACTATTGCATTTGAAGAATTCATTTTTTTTTTTTTTGCATGTTGATAGGGAGATATCCTTCTAATTCCATCTATCAGACAGTCCCTTTTGATTTGTGATGCCACTTCTATTTATTTTATTCTGTTCCTTTAACTGTGTACATTAATGCATTTATGACGTACAGTGTGCTAATTTGCTATATACTGTGGAATGCTTTTCGTGATTTTTTTTTTTGCATGTTCATAGGGAGATACCCTTCTAATCCCATCTATGAGACAGTCCCTTTCGAATTGGGGTACCACTTTTAGTTCCGTATACTCCTAGGTCTATTTCTGAGCTTTGCATATGATGCCGGTCTTCCCTTCCCCCTGCACAACTCAGATTGATGGGGCAGCTACTGTCCCCGCTCAATGGCTGAGGGAAAACAGAACACTGCCAGATGCATACCAGCACTTAAATGCTCAACCCAGAGCTGCAAACATCCTTACCACCCACGACTCAATGGCCAGAGCCCATCCCATAGAGAGCCAAAGCATCTGGGAGACAGAAATTGAAATACTCAATGAGCAACACTAATGAACACTAACGCCAACTACACTTCTCTTTTTCAAAGTTAACTTGAGTATTAGAGGTACTCGAGTATTTCAAATGAATGTCAGAATAAGTATGTTGGGGTCCTCAAAAATTTCCAGCTAGCCATTTGATTGGAATTTCATTAGATGCCATTGTACCACTAAGGAGCATAGATTACTATGCATCTATTCTCATCCTTTTCATATCTTTTAATGAACTGTCAAAGTTGCTTCTCTTTTTCTACAGATAACTTGGTTTATACACTAACTCCACAATACTTTAATAATTTCTAAAAACAATTTATTAGAAAGTCTAAGAAGAATGACATATTGGTTACTTCCAAGATTTGACAATTATGAATTAAATGGCTGTAAACATCCAGGTGCAGGTTTTTGTATAGATGTAAGTTTTAGGTTCACAGAAAATTTGAGAGAAAGGTACAGACATTTCCTGTATATACTCTACCCCCACACAAGCAGAGTGGTAAATTTGGTACAACTGATAAACTGACACTGATACAGCATAATATACCAGTACCACAAAAGCTCCAGGTTTCCATTCGGGTTCACGCTTGCTAATCTTTATAGTTGTTCATCCCATGGGTTTGGACACATATATGATGACAGGTACCCATCATGATAGTATCATACAGAATTTTTCACCACCCACCAAATCCTCTCTGATCCACCTGTTCATTCCCCCTTTCTTCCAAACCGCAGCAACCACTGAATAACTTTTCACTGCTTATAGTTTTCCTTTTCCCTAATATTATGTCATTGAATAATATATAACTTTTTCTGGTTAAGTTCATAGTACACATTTAAATCTCTTCCAAAGCTTTGATAACTCATTTTTGTTTTGGCACCAAATAATATTTGATTGTCTGGATACACCGTAGTTTATCAATTCATCTACTGAAGAATGACATATTGGTTATTTCCAAGATTTGACAATTATGAATTAAATGGCTATAAACATCCAGGTGTAGGCTTTTGTATGGACATAAGTTTTAAACTCTTTTGGGTAAACACCAAAGAACATCCTTGCTGAATCATATGGGAAGAGTGTATTTAGTTTTGTAAGAAATTGCCAAACTGTTTCACAAAATGGGTTTACCCTTTTGCATTCCTACCAGCAATGAATGAGAGTTCCTACTGATCTACAGCTTAGCCAGCATTTGGTGGTGTCAGTGGTCTGGATTTTGGTCACTTTGATAGTGGGGATATCTCACTGTTGTTTTTCTTTGCATTACCTAGATGACACATGACTTGGAACTTCTTTTCATATGCTTATGTCAACTGTACATCTTTGGGAAAGCATCTTTTAAGGTCTTTTGTCCTTTTTAATTAGTTGTTTCCTTTCTCACTTCTTTTTACAGTTTGATTAACAGTCCTTTATCAGATCTGTCTTTGTCAAATATTTTCTCCCGGTCTGTGCCTTATCATTTCATTCTTAAGAATGAGTGTCTTACACAGAGAAGAAGTGTTTAATTTTAATGAAAGCTGATTATTTTATTCTTTCATAGGCTATGCCTTTAGTGACTTATCCCAAGGTTGTTTAAATTTTCTCCTACTTTATTTTCTAGGAGTTTGAATAATTTGCATTTTTACATAATATGATTCATTTTGTGCTAAATTTTGTGAAAGGTTAGGTCTATGTCTAGATTAATATTTTGCATATGGATGTTCAATTATTCCAGCATCACTTGTTGAAAAGATAAAATATATTTTTTGATATTATGAAAAATATTATAATTATTACTGTTGTTATATATGAAAGCCTCTTGGTGATATAAAGAAATTCTCTTTGGTTTTAACATTGATCTGTTGATTTTGTCAGTTATTCTATATAGATATTCACGCTATTTTCAAGTAATTTACATTTTCATTTTCAATATTTATGCAGCTCATTTCATTTTCTTTTCTTATATATTAACCAAGATTGACAGTATTGTAAATATTAGTAGTGCTAACAGGCATTGTTGTCGAGCCAAAGGCAAGAGCCACAATCTTTTCAATAAGTACAATGATGTGTTTTTTAAAAAAATAATCATTACAAAGTGTAAAAGGAGCCCTATTTTTTCTAATTTGTTTAAAGTTGTGGTAAAAATAGATATTTTAATGTAAACAAAATTATTTTCCTTTATAGTTGACATCGAACAGCATGGGCTTGACCTGTGAGAGTCCAATTATGCACAAATTTTCTTTCACCTCTGCTCGGAGACAGCAAAACTAACCTCTCCTTTCCCCACCTCCTCAGCCCATTCAATGTGAATGTGACCTGCGTGGAGAACTTTATGATGATTCACTTCCATTTAATGAACAGTAAGTGCATTTTCTCTGCCTTAGAATTTTCTTATTTATGTTTTCTTTTCTCTATCTGACTTTATTGTGAGAATACAGCATATAATATATATATCATACAAAATATGTGTTAATCGACTATCAATTGGTGAGGCTTCCAGTCAAATGCAGCCTATTAGTAGTTAAGAGTTTGGGGAATCAAAAGTTACATTCAGAGGATCAGGAACCCCAAACTCCACATTGTTCAAGGGTCAACTGTATATTGTTCCTTTTACTACAACACTAAACTGTTAACATAGCGTCACCTCACTTAATTGTTGTGTTTAGTCATTTATACTCTACTATTAACATATCTGACATGTACCTTGCAATGTGCACAAGTAGGTGAGGTCCCACCGATTACCCTACCTCCACCCCTCCACCTCTCCACCCCCTTCCCCTCCCCTCCCCCAGCCCTTCTCTTCTCTCCTTCTTTCTGGGCTATAATTGTGTTTTACCTTTCATATGAAAGTGTGGGTGATTATATATTGATTTCATAATAGTATTGAGTACATTGGATACTTTTTTTCCATTCTTGAGATACTTTACTAAGAAGAATACAATCCAGTACTTTTGAAAAGTAAAGACAATGACCTTATAGCTTTCTAAAACTGAAATTTACCCAATTTATAAAATTTCTTGATTTTAGGTAAGATGAAGATCATGGTTCCTGAACATTCATTACATAAATTTTAAATATTTTAAAGTTAAATATGTTAGTATATTATGGTATATAAGTTTTAATAGAAAGAAAGAAGAAACTGTCTATGATTCTATGATTGCATATAATTACATCTCCCTTTTCAGCAAAAAGAATCTTCTAGACATTAAATTCTCCATTCATGAAAACTACTTATAATCTGTTTTATTATTATGTTTATTTATTTTCCTTACCTATATGGAATGGCTATGTCAGTTTTAGAGGTCTGATTGCATGGTGCATTACATTTTGTAAGTCTGTTGCTGTGATGTATGCTTAGCCAGAGATGAAAGAAAAGAATGTAGTATGCTAAATTTCTGAAAATAGTTCTCATACTACATCTTAAAGTGATACACTAAAGAAGTTACCTACCAGTTCTTTCACGAACCTTGAAAATTTTTTCACACCAATAGGAAATATTATAGAATATCAAAATCCATTTCAGAAATTACAGTTCGCTGTTATGTTTTTCATTTCCAACAAAACTCCTGTAAAACTTGCCATGAAGTTATCACATTTCTTCTTATAACTATTATTGTTATTATGTTCTTTATCTATTAAACAATTTTACTGTTTGCATTTGTTTCTTTCATAATTAGTAGAAATACTTTTTAGCATGTATGCAAGATTTGTTTTGATGTGTGAGTATATGTGTTTGTTTTTGCTTTAGCCCTGACTCTTTAGATTTACATTTAGATTCACAGATATCAATGCACCTTTGGAAGTGATTTATATGTAAGTATACACAGAGATACTCAAACATAATCTCTCTTTTTTTTAATAATTGTATTAAATCATAATTGTGTACATTGGTGCAATCATAGGGCAGAATGTGCTTCATATACAAGCAGAAACATTTTGATCGTACTGTGAGAGATAGCCCTCATAGCATTTTCTTAATCACTATGTAAAGACATTGATACTCTACATTTAATAAGTTTCACCAGTACCCTACTAAGACATAATCTCTTATTTTATCTATCTAGTATTCCTTTTTCTCTTCCATCACTATCTTGAACACTTCTGCCCCAAGAAAACACCATATTCTATTTTCTTTGTCACAGTGATTATTTCAGATATGGGCATCTGAATTATAGACAAATTAAGAGTGCTTTTGTTAGAATGTGACAAGACAGAATCTCCTGTTTAGACCAAGACTATAAAACTTAGAGCAGCTTTGTTCCCAGCTTCGTGGAACAGCCTGAGAAAAGGGCAACTCCTAGAGAAAAGCTGAGAAAAGACTTGAGAACTAAATGAGTCGGAGTCTGTTTTTTTCTGAAACCATTCCACTAGTGACTTTCCCTCTATGGCAACCTACAAATACTGTTTTGTATTTATTTGAGTTTTTTTCTATCTCTCATCATTGAAAGGTACAGCCTTATCTTAGGTATAGTTGAAGAAGTCTTAGGTTAAAAAATAAATTATGTAACAGAAATGTAATGTAATGGAAAAAGTGAATGCTAAAATTATTCAGTATCATTTTTAAATTAATTAAAAATAATTTAGGCATAAGGGAGCTTAACATTACATAATACACACTCATAATAACTGGCTAACTTATGAAATAAAACAAATCTGGATGAAGCAAATGATATATTTCTTCCTAAATTCCAGGTCTCAGTATTTCCAAACTATTTTTTAACTGTAGATACTCAGAATCGAGTCACCTACATTCCTCAGTTCACAGCATACAACTATCCAATTAGCATGTGTCTCTGCAAAGACCCCTATTTGTTTATATTTTTCCCTTTCATCCTACTAATTTCAATATCCTCATTACCCTCCCAGCCACAGGCAGCCAATCATAAGTATTTATTCTACATCCTTTTGATCCAACCTCCATTATTTCATTTACATAAATGTTTATGTAAAGGTATAGCTGTGAAAATATATAGAATGGCTTTGTATGGAGTGGGAACCTATGGCTGTCCAGGCCACATGTAGGCTTCCAGATCCCCAAGTGTGGCCCCTCTACTGAATCCAAACTTTATAGAACAAAGGCCTTTATTACAAATATTTGTTCTGTGAAATTCAAATTCAGTCCAAAGGCTAGAAGTACTTGCATATATTGCATATAATGTATTTTATTTTATTTATTTATTTATATATATTTTTTAAATTTCTTTCTTTCTTTCCTTTTTTTTTTAGAGACAGAACCTCGCTTTGTAGCCCTCAGTAGAATGCTGTGGTGTTACAGCTCACAGCAACTTCCAGCTCTTGGGCTTAGGCGATTCTCTTCCCTCAGCCTCGTGAGTAGCTGGGACTACAGGCGCCCACCACAAGGCCCAGCTGTTTTTTTTGTTGTTGTTGTAGTTCGAACCTGCCACCCTTGGTATATGTGGGCAACGCCCTACTCACTGAGCCACAGCGCTGCCCCATACAATGTATTTTACAAATCCAGTCCTTTAGCAGTTAAATTTTTATATGTAAACCCCACCTTTCTGCAACCACAAAATTTGAAAAGCATCTCTATTAATGCCTTTTATAAATCTTTACTTACCAAATAATTTATATTTCTAGATTATTTTCACTTTATCGCCCTTGGTAGAGTGCCGTGGTGTCACAGCTCACAGCAACCTCCAACTCCTGGTCTTACACGATTCTCTTGCCTCAGCCTCCCAAATAGCTGGGACTACAGGTGTCTGCCACAAAGCCTGGCTATTTTTCTGTTTTGCAGCTCAGCTGAGGCTGGGTTTGAACCCGCCACCTTCGGTATATGGGGCCAGTGCCCTACTCGATGAGCCACAGGCGCCACCCAGCAGTTATTTTTTAACCTAGTGAACTTACGTGAGAAACAAAGTTTCTTGTCCTAGAAGAAACAAAGCCTTCATGATATAAGCTAAGAAATTATTCTCTATGTGCCTAGAGCCCCCTTTCTTCTCACCTCCAATTCCATTTTGGCTCATGGTCTGGCAAAGGAGATAGAACTTAAAAGATCATTACAATACAATGTGACCAATGCAATGACAGAGGCACCGAGAATAATAAAAGAACACATCTTTAACATAGGTGGAGTGGGACACGGGTCGCTTCTTGAAAAAGGCAAGCTGAGGAGACGGTCTTAAAGGAGGTTTTCTAGGGTCATGTGGTTTGGAGGGGTGATCACGTTAAGCAAAGAGAAGAGCATGAGAGGGGAACTGCAGACCCGGTGTGGAAAACTCCACGCAAATGTGACATAGTTAGGATGTGATGTGGGAGATGGAACCTGTCAGGAGGGAAACTGGAGAAGTAGAAAGAGAAGCTTGTCATAGTAAATCCTTGCTGGAGTTATGTGGTCAGGAAGGATCCAAAAAATGTTTTGTGCTAGCGAATGAGAATGTCAGATTACACAGGGGCCGAAAAAGATAGATTTGAAGGTGATGATACTTCATCTTCAAAAGCTTCAAATGCAGATTAAAAGACTGATTAGGAGACTAGGCATTCCCTTTTGTGAGATGTGATAGAAATCTAAAGTTGGGCGATAAGTAGTTAGTATGAAAAAAAGGGAAGAGGTTTAAGAAATACTTAAGAGGTAAAATGCACAAGGACCTGGCAATTGACCAAATGTAACCAAACTTGAGATATAAAGTAAAGGAAGAGAAGAAGTTTATATGTGAAGAGGTAGAGGCTTCACTTGTACCCACTAGTCAAACAAAACTAGAATTTGATACATTTTTACATACAATAAATTTACATATTTAAAGTTTTAAATGTTCTTAAAGGTTTTATTTTCAAATTAGCAAAAATTATTCTCAATTAAGCAACTGTATTTCCTCAAGCAACATGAAATTGCATATTTCCGTAACTTGTTTCCATAATATCGTGTCTATCATGACAACAATTCAAGGTACTATTTTGAGAAAAAGAATAATCAGTCATTCATTATTTAATAAAGAGATAAATTTTCAAAGCAGGTTTTTAAATAGCTCAATTATTCTATTATCACTATATCTCATTCCATTGTTTTAATCATAACACAATTATTTTTAGGAATATTTTAGTAGAATATTTTATGTAAAATATATCTAAACACCTTCTTAAGGAAAACATTAACTAACAAGAAAATGATTAAGTGTAGTTATATAAAAGTTTAAAATATCGAATGCAACATTAGACAAATTATCACTTGAAGACTGCCAAGCTATGCTTCTAAAGTCACAAGAGAAACATATTCTGGAAATAGATCATACTTGGAGCATCAAAATACCCATAAATCAATGAGCAATAGCTCATCTTGTAATAATGTAACTTGGATAACCTCACAGCTAATTATAAAAACGTAAACTTTAAATCAGTAGAAATTATATCACAGCAGTCTCAAAATCAAACTGAATGCATGACTTGACCAAAATTTTGAGCCAGCCGATTTCATCATTAATTAAAAAGCAATGAACTCAAACTATTAGATTATCGAAAGTAATACTATCAAGTAAACACTCGAAGAAAAAGCTATCTGCCTTGATGATAAATTATTGAGAAATGGTTCCTGTCCCTTTGTCTTGTAGAACTGAAATCATTTTAAACTACCCTTCCACCGATTAAAATATAGTAGAACCTCCATAGATGACCACCTCCCTACACTGACACCTTCTTCAGTTGACCACCTCCCTACACTGACACCTCCTCCTAATTTTCATAGACCGGACATGCACCATATGTACAGTGGGCCTAGTTCCTTATGTTGACCACCTCTGTGTGTTGACCAGTGTGATACAGTCCCTTGTGTGGTCAACTTCAGATGTCCCACTGTAGTTAAAAACAAAATGGAGTATTCCCTAATTAACTCAACACAGAACCATAGAATGTGACATGAACTGAGATACTTTAATACTAAAATACTTTATTGATTTAAATTGTTGAAGCAATAAGCCAGTTTTTCTGATTTAATATAGTTCTAATGAATGAAGGAATTGTTTTAAAAAGGCAATATAAAAACTCAGTTATCTTTCTTAGTTTAGAAGAGGAGTATTTTGATAAATTCCATTTCTTCTGTTTCCAGGAAATCTCTTACTATTTCCAGAGAACTTTGTAAAAAGCATATGTCAACATTTAAGCATTTCCAAATATACAACTGTAGTTTATCTTGAAAAAGCCTGCTTTTAATATCTTATAGTAGCATTCTGAATTTCCGATTTCTTTGCATTATACTGTAGGTACATAAAATAAAATAATATCATACTAATTCTTCCCATGTTTTCAGGATGTACCCTTAAAGTTTTTATTAAAAATATCCAGTCTCCCTCTGAACTTATTTTCCAGTGATTTTCTTAACTCAGAGTAGTTGGATTGGATTCATCGAGTTTTCCATATTTGAGACAATAGATTCACATCACATATGTATAAAGTTAAGAGAGCAAAATTTAAACATCCTATCTAGTTCAAACTCCATTTTACTCTTTCATTCCATCTTTACAATACCAGATTGTCTTATACAGCACAGCCAATTGCCCACAGTTCCCCTTATTTTATCACTTTTTACATTGTTCTCTGGTGTTAATACTTTTTCTGTTTTTTCTTTTAAAATCATGTTGTCTCAACTACTGATTATTTATGGCCAGTATCATTATGACATGATGACAATTATTACTTCATTTTGTCTCAATGATGCTAGTGCCCAAAGCTGTTTTATTTGCGTTTTGATTCTGTACCACTTTTAGAACAAGGAAACCTTATTTGTCTTCCTAGATAGTTCTCAGGGCTGTCTGGGCCCATGTCTTCTACTTCAGCCTCTACCTATATCCCAGTTCTTCACTCCTTACTTAGACTATGGAATTGCCCTTAATGGGGCCCTGAATGTTGACAGAATCCCCTATAGTATACACGTTGGAGCACCAGATCTGTGTAATTTTCCTTCTTAAATTCAATCTGTATCTTTCAATTGCCTGTCTATATGTATAATCAAAATTCCTCCTGAAAGTTTCTGATATTTTATTTTATTAATTATCTGAACTGTGACTATGTTTCAAGGCTTACCTCCCAACCTCCCAAAAGTCCCTCCAGCACAGAACTGTTACAATCAGGCAGAAATGACTACAGGTTCACCAATATCACTTATTTCATTGTGTGGCAAAAGTTTTGGACATGAAGTTTCCTCTTATTGGAACCTTTGTCAGCCTTTCTCAAACTAGACTACGTATTTCTTTTATTTCAAAAATTATCTAGGAAAAAATTCTTGCCAGGAACTCTTTCCTAATCTAATCTTAATATTCAATGTACATTCACATCTGTCAGAACTCTTATCTCAATTGTTCATGAGCGTGTTTGTCTACTGCACTAGATTTTTTTCTTTTTACTGGCAGAGATTCAGCATTAATAACCTGTAAATAGGAGAAGATATTCATATAGTATGAACCAGACAAAAGGGCTAATAAGCAGAATTTACAGAGAACTCAAGCAAATCAACAAGAAAAGAGCAAACAACCCAATTAATCACTGGGCAAGAGAAATGAATAGAACCTGAGAAATAAATAGAAGAATGACCAATAAACACATGAAAAATACTCACCATCCCTAAGCATCAGGGAAATGCAAATCAAAAACACCTTGAGATATCACTTAACCTCAGTGAGAGCAGCCCACATTACAAAACCCCAAAGCAACAGATGCTGGTGTAAGTACAGAGAGAGGGGAACACTACATACTGTTAATGGGATTGAAAACTAATATAGCTTTTTTGGAAAGAAGTATAGAGAATCTTCAAATAGCTAAAAGTCGACTTTCCATTTGATCTTGTAATCTCATTATTAGATATCTACCCAGAAGATAAAAAAATCATTTTACCATAAGGACATTTGTATTCAAATGTATATAGCAGTTCAATTCACAATCACAAAGATGCGGAGACAACCCAAGTGCTATCGACCTGTGACTGGATTAATAAACTGAGATATATGTATACTATGGAATACTATTTAGCCATTAAAAAGGTAAAGACTTTATATCTTTTCTATTTACCTGGATAAAGTTGTCCTGGACAAGAACATTGTCCTTGGTAAAATATCTTGAGAATGGAAAAAGAAGCATCCCAGGTACTCAATACTAATTTGAAACTAGTAGATGAACAACTATAGGCTCACATGACAGGAAAAACAATTAAAGTCAAGAAGAGGGGAGGGTGAAGAGAGCAAGGGGCTTAGTAAGCCCCCACCTAAGGAAGGCAATGTAGAGGTCTATGGCGCACCTCCTGGGTGAAGGACTCAAATACGAGAGTCAGGCTTTTCCTAACAAAAGTAAACAATGTCTAATCACACGTACAAAGACCATCCAGCACAGGCTTGAACTGTGGTCATTACAGGTGAACAGGACAAGTCAGAACAGCTGCAGTGCAGGTTTAAGTGAACACGCTCCTCACTAGCTCTGTCAAGATTTCAGAGTAGGTAAAAGTGCTACCTAGAGATCTCCTCTTCTCCTAATTAAGCAAATTTCCCAGTAAAGAACAGATGCCCTGAAACCTATTAGCCTTGAGATGAGAAAAGAGCTTTTAGATGAGAAGAAACCAGCTAACAGAACCCTGGAAGGATTAAAAACAAAACAAAACAAAACAAAAATAGTTTGACATCCCAAAGAGATCACAATGGAGCTAAAATAGTGAACGCCAACCACAAGGAAACTTCCAAAATAACAAAAATGAAATTTGGAATATATACGGCAAATAAGTTGAATGTGTTGGGGCAGCGGTCGGCTCTGGGTTCTTGGTGTGTTCTTGGCCAAAGATGACCAGACACCCCAAAGTGTTAGATCCAGCGTCTTGGTGGGCTGTTATCCTGGTCCTTTTGTTCCTTGCTTGGAAAAATCACAAGCAGGCCCAGTGTGATGGAGTGTCCACAGGCAGGAAGCAATTTCACACTGGCAGCTTTTTGTTGTAGAATGGAACGTCAGTCTCTGAGAGTGGAGAGAAAAAGAACAGCACAGACTGATTCCCTGAGAAAGGGCCTGTTGTTTCCTTTTATTGGCCTAGTCCAAGGGAGGTGGGGGATGGTACCAAATGATTTTTTTTTTTTAAGACAGAGCCTCAAGCTGTCACCCTGGGTAGAGTGCTATGGCATCACAGCTCACAGCAACCTCTAATTCCTGGGCTCAAGCGAGTCTCTTGCCTTTGCCTCCCAAGTAGCTGGGACTACAGGCGCCCACCACAACGCCCGGCCATTTTTTGGTTGCAGCCGTTATTGTTGTTTGGAGGGCCCGGGCTGGATTCGAACCCGCCAGCTCAGGTGTACGTGGCTGGCACCTTAGCCTGTTGAGCCACAGGCGCCGAGCCGGTACCAAATGATTAACAGGTGTCCTCAAGATTACATCTGGGTATGCCAGGCCTCTCTCTGAAAGCCCATATTGGGGGTGAGTGAGCTGTAATGTAGATTTAAACTAATGACACGGTAATTAGCCTTAGGTTACTGTTTCATTTTCCAAATGCCATTATGCTAGGCTGGGGGATTCCCAGGTTGTTAAAGCGTTCTCTCCTTCTCCTAGGTGTCGCAGGTGCGTGATAGGATTAAGGGTGTTGCCGGACCTAGACGGGGTGCATGCCCTGTTCTCTTCCCAGGTGGAGCAATTACTTGAGACAGCACCAAGGCACAGTACCTTCATCCCCAGAAATCCGGAGATCCCAGCTGTCTACCCAACAAATGGAATTGAAGAGAAAGTTAAAAACGAACACAAAGAGGCCACAGGTGCTGATGAGTCCTGGGGGATCTGTGTGGACCCCGCCTGAACACTCTGAGCGGGCTGCCTTCTAGACGGAGGAATAGTGTTAGCTTTCCTCCATCCAGACTCGGTGCCTCCCTTCCCCACCCTGCCCACAGGCTGCCTCGTTCACCACGCCGAGGCTCCCAGAGAGAGTGGGGCCGTACATTTCCTCTCACAGACCTGCAGTGAACTACAGGTGCTCAGCCTGTGAGCGAGCCCGCTGTGAACCCTCTGCGGGAGGCCGGGAGCCCAGGTGAGCAGTGACATGTGGAGAACACCCCGCTAAAGGAAGACCCCCCGGAGGGGGGTCCTCAACAGGGAAGCTCCCAGCTCCCAGCTGCAGAGCTCAGCTAGTTTTAGCCTTTGCCTGCTGAGACATGCCAGGGGGACACCACAGAGCAGGGAGGACAGACCAAGTGTGACTCTCAGGTGACCCCTGCCCCCAGGCAGACTATCCGGCCGAGTGGAGCCACTTCAGTCGTCCCTGGCAGCCGGGGAGCAGACGTCTGACCCTGTGAAGACACCTTCCTTACCAGCTTTTATAGGGGCTGAGGGTGGGCTCACCCACCTGCGCCAGCCAGCCTTACTCTCCCACCTGCCTCTGCTGTGATGGAGAATAAGGCTTCACCTTCGAGTTCCTGGGCCCTGCCCACCACCTGGTCCACTAAAGGGCTTCTCCTGAGGGGCTAGAGCTGGTCACAGGTCCCCAAAACAAGGCAGCTTGCTCCTTCCAGGAAACTCCACCTGCTGGCAGGGAGATCAATTTGCACAGCCCTTTACAGCATTTACCCACAAGCGCCACCTGCTGTCCTAGGGATTAAACTGAGCGTGCCAATACCATTCATGGCGTTAAGAAGACCACAGAGCTGGAGAAAGAGAAATTTCAAAGACTTTCATCTTCCTTCAGCAAAGACATACAGGGAATCTTCCCACACACATAGCTCACCACTGCTACAGCCTACAAACAACTAGCAACTGAGAAAACCACACTCAGGATACCTGTAACCAAGATATCCGTTCAGAACCGAGATCGCCATCAAGACCCCCAATATACAAAGCCAAAAAGTTCTTACCCTACATGTCTAAGCAAAAGAAAATCCAAAGTAAGGACAAAGAGCTGCTCCAGATGAGAAGTATTTAGTGCAAGAATTCCAGAAGTATGAAAAGTCAGAGCAAAAGGACAGCTCCAAAAGGGACCAGAAGGCTAGCAATGAGCCTCTGCTAAAATGAAAATATCAAAATGCAGATTAAAAAATTCCAAACATGGATTGCAAGGAAGCTCAGTAAAATCCAAGAGAAAATGGAAAACTAATTCAAAGAAACCAAGAAAAAATTCAGGAAATCAATGAAGTATTCACAAAGGTGAATAATATATTAAAATAATAAAAAAGCAAATAGAACTTCCAGAAATGAAACATACATTTGAGGAAATATAAAACAGTGGAAAGTTTTAAGAATCTCAGAGCTTAAAGAAAACACTTTCAAATTAACTCTATCAGTCAAAAATAAAGAACAGAGAATTAAGAGGAATGAACAAAGGCTACAAGAAATATAAGATTATGTAAAATGGCCAAATATAGGAATCATAGGCTCCTTGACTCCATCAGAGTGGCTCTTGTTAAAAAGTTCCCAAACAATAAATGCTGGCATGTAGAAAGTAAGGAATGCTTATACATTATTAGAGGGAAAGCAAATTAGTACTAGCTCTGTGGAAAACAGTATGGTTTCTTTCTCAAAGAAGTGAAGGTAGACCTTCCATTCATCCAGCAATCCCATTACTGCATATCTACCGAAAAGAAAAAAATCTTGCCAAAAGGTATCTGCACTCCAATGTTTATCGCAGCATAGTTCACAAAAATAAAGATGTGGAACCAACCAAATGCCTACCAATTGATGAGCGGATTGACTGTACATGGTATAGACCTATATGGTGTGGTGGAGTACTACTCAGCCATGAAAAGGAATGAATTAATGTCTTTTGCAGCAATTTGGACAGAATTTGAGACCATTATCTTAAGTGTAGGAGGGAAAAAGAAATATCACATGTAGTCCCTAATAATTTAGAACTACTTTATGGGCACATAAAGAAGTACAGATGATTTGAAACCAAGAAGAGAAGTGGGGGGGGGGGAGGAAAGGAGTAGAATCCTACCTAACAGTTACGATGAACAATATTCAGGTGACAGGCATACTTAATAGCTGTGACTAAAGTCTTATACCACTATCCATATCACACAAGTATATAATAAAGGCATGGGAAAAAATGAGAAAATAAAATAAATTAAAATAAACTTTATTATTTTCCATCTCTGGAATAAAATTGGTCTCCAATTCTGTCCAAATTGCTGCAAAAGGCATTAATTCATTCCTTTCTGTGGAAAGTTAGAATTTGAACTTGATGCAAAAGGCATTAATTCATTCCTTTCTGTGTATAAGTTAGAATTTGAACTTGATGGATTAATAACTTAATTTTTCTTGTATTAACAATTGTGGGTTGTTTGGTAATTTCAGCGAAAAGTCATTGTCACTGAAATGCCATGGTAATCATTTGTATTACAGATTTTAAAATTTTATTTATGATTTGCTTATTGCCTTTGTTTTTTCTTTCTTTTACCATAGAAATTTTGTTATTATTTAGAGGTAAAACTGTCTTTTATTTCTTGGAGAGCTTATAGTTTTCTTATTTTGCTTAAGTATCTATCCCCCAGACTCCACCAAGGTTCTATAAATATTCTCCTAGATTTCCTTCACACATATTTATGAATTTAAACTGTATCTCCTTAATCTACCATGATAAGGTATAATCTCAAAGTCTCATTTTCTTTTTCTCTTCAGAAGAACATATGACAGAACTATTTGCTAAATATAGCATCTTTTTCTACTGAATGAAATGTCTGTTCCAATTGAATTTATAAGTTATCACTTACTTTCATATTCTGTGTTAATGCAGTGTTATTTTGAGTACAGTAACTTTATAGAAATTTTAATATCAAATAAAATAAGATTTGTAATTGTTTGGGAAGTCGCATATTTTCTGTAATATAAATGGTATTGATATTAATTAATTGGCTATAATTGTCAACATTGTTGAATGTTTCCCCTCCAAAACCATTAAAGATGGTCTTATAAAATTAAAGTAATTTTTCATGAAATAACATTGCGACCATAAATATTAAAATAAAAATGTTGGTAGTACCATGGCAAGAGTTTGGTGATTGATTATCTATCTGTAGATGCTAACCCTGACTATTTAATCAGTTCCGTGTAGTACAACTATGAGGGACTGGTTTTACTGCTCTAGGTCTCTGGTTTCCTTAACTATAAAGTGGAAATCTTATTCAAATATTCCATGTATATTCCTTACTGCCTAGTGATAAAGGAACCAGATAAAGTAAAGGCATTTAGAACCATATAGTGTAAAGATATATAAAACAAATTATATCTGCCATAGTTATGCATCTTTTGTTAATTTTCTACCTTTATGTTAAGAAAATATTCTTGGCTTATGGTCAAGCAATGTCATTTGCTAAGTTGTCATTTTCTTGAGTAACACCCTCTTTCTCTCATAATGTAACCAGAGCACTAACTCCCAGTGCAACTATTTCAGGGACTTCTAGGCAAAGAAGAAGCTATTTAAAGAAATATTGAATATTATCATTTATGACGTTAACCTCTGAATGTCGAAAATATGCTGGGCTTTCAATCAAGGAATTGCTGTTCTTCAATGTGTGCTAAGACTAAGAAATATTCAAGATAACTTTAAGAAATTTAATGTATTTAAATTTTTGGTGGTCAATTCCTTCCGGTATGAATATAGCTCCGAGTTAAGGCTCAGATATTTCTTATATTTCAATAATAGACCTTTTTTGTAAATTACTTTAATCTTAAATTCTCAGTGAGTAATCCAGGTTAAGAAGTAAGAGACAATGAATTTTAAACTCATACAATTTAGGGAAGTATTATAAGGTCTAGGAAAACCATCTTCCACATGAGGGAGGTATCTCTACACAGGGAATCACATGAAAAATATTTAAGGGAGAAGAATAGTTTGAAATACTGGAGTAATTGTATAGTATCATCTTTTCAAAATAAACTGGGAAATGTAGGCCTTTTAAAAATCATGTTTTCTTGGTTAAAAGCCTACAGCATAAAAAGAAAGTACCTTAAATAATATGAGTTTATAGGGCTTAGGAAAAATTAGGCTAATTGAAATTACTCAACGAAGTGGGGGATGATAAGGACAATGAAAGTGCATTAGCTGGTCAAGCGTTAGCCCCTGTGCCAAGCTCCTCACTCCCATTATTTTCTCTAATCCTTAGAATACACAAAGTAGATTAGGAATCAAAGACCTAACAGAATGTGAGTAACTTGCCTAATATTATTGCATAAAATTTGGCATCTAAAAGTGATATTTAAAAATCATTATTTTCTTTAGAACTCAGCAGAAATTTCTAATCTGTTTTAGCACCCTTTCCTTTGCAAGGGTGCTTATTCTTAGCAACCCTCAGTAACAAAGCATTCCAGGCAGTTTCTACTTTTCATTCACAGATGACACATAAAGTAAAACTTTTTACTTAACACCCTGGCCTGGGATTTTATGAAACTGCTCATTGGCATCTCACCCTCACTCCCTTCACTGGGCTGTGCCAAATCATCATACGAGGCAACCACTGCTTGCTGATATTCTTCTTGTTTTAAAATATCAATAACTCTCAAAAAACAAAAACTAATCAAAAGGAAAAATCTCTCTATTCACTCCTGCCCCAGTACATTGTAAATCTATTGTGAATTGTCTCTAGATACATGCCATGCACACACACACACACACACACCCAGATAAATTCTCTGTGGCCTTCATTCCATGTAGCCTGCACTTATCCGACCTTCTCTCACCTTTTTTGCCTGTAATGTAATGATGTGGCATGCTACTAAATCTCAACCACAACGGTCAGTTAAAAATTAAAAAGAAAAAATTACCAAAACAATACAAACAAGAAAAGCTTTACTATAAAATTAAGTGTATGCGGAAAAAATGAAAGCAATTTTACTAAGAAACGAGTGAATATATTAAGAAATTGGCATATGTTGTTCATGAGTAGGGAATATTACCATTTCCTCAAAATTATATTCAACTTAATATTTATGTAGAATTTCCTTTGCTTCTCAGTGAAGAGAGTTTCTTTAAAATATTTTAAAAATAACCAGATAAACACAGTTCAATTTAGAAGAACTGGATATAAAATTGAAATAATTGAATGACCGTGACACTGATAGATACAAATAGACAAATAAGTCAGTGTTTTAACAGATATTTTCAGGAAAATTGGTCGACTATTACCTTATCACAAGGAATAAAATAATTTAATTTAAAGAATCAAGTATTACCTTTCACACCACAAAAGAGTTAGAAGAAAATAGAAATAGTTGTATACCTAATATCTTCTACATGAGTAAAGGATATTTAAGAAAATAATTAAAGAAGAAATGATAAAATTATTTATAAATTTGAACCTACATTGTTTTTGCATATAAGTTCAAAAGCGAAAGTGAGGGGTTTAAGTTATCATTTTAAAGCTTTGTACCTATATTATGAAGCTGGTACTCATGGACTCAACAGTTACCTTCTGTCATTTTCAATGCTGTGCACAAACCCTGATGAGGCAATAACGTGTGTTAGTTGAGAGCAAATGCTTTAGTACCAGACACAACAGGGTTTGTGCCTTGACTTTGGTTATAAAGACACTACAATCCTCTGATCCATAGTTTCCCCGCAAGAGAATTGTAATAAAATGAAGTCTGTTCCACATGATTACCAATAAATATATATATTTCCTCATGAATGGGGCTTAAAAGAGATAATGCTCCTCACTGTTCTTTGTTCAAGTTAAACACTCCATAAATGACCACATTGTGACTCTGAAATATAAACCCAAATTTAGATCTTTATCCTGAATTCTAGATCTATAGCCCAACTACATACGCGAATTGTTTCTACAGGGATTTTCCATATGTTCTCCAACCCTCCTAAAAGTCCTGGAAGAGGAATAAAGAAGGTTTCCTTGTTCTTGCGTGGCAAGATTCAATATTGTAAGGGTTCATACTTTCTAAATTCCTCATTGACACTTAACAAGCTTCCCAGAGTTCACAGAAGCTATGACTTCCCATATCTGAAACTAATTTTGTACAAGTTGCTGTTTTCCTTTTGTATGTTTTGTTCTACCTTTACCGAATTACCCCTTCCCCAGTCTTTTCTTCCCTCTGTATCTTTTCTCACATTCTTCCCTCAGTCTGAACTTTGCTCCTCCTATTACAACAAGTCTAGATCTTGTCTATCTTTCAAAGCAGTCACTACATGTAACCTCTTTTAAAAAACCATGCTCCCCTACCACTCCTGCGGATGTAGCAATGCTTTCCAAAGCTGATATTCCAAAACACATATTTTTCACTGTCCCTTATACATTTTTGTCACAAATGTTCCTTTCATGATGGGTAGTACAGACCCTCCTGAGGTTGATTGTTAAAGTAGACAACAGGTATGGCACAATCTGAGTGGCCACTGGTTGTACACACCTGGTTGAGCAAGTAGGCTTATTGCCAATTAGGAAGTAAATTCAAACATTCTAGGTAGACCACATTCTCCCTCTGATCAGCGTATGTATTGAATTGATCTCTGTGGAGTCCAAATTTTTAAGAGAGTGTCTAGTATATAAAAGCCACACTCATATTTAGCATTAATAAACGTTGGAAACCTAAGAAAGGCAGGGTATATATTGGTAAAAACGGAGCAGAAAGCTTACATATTTTAGGAGTGAATTGTTGGATGCCCTAATAACAGCTGTTATGTTCTAACTGAGAGACTCCCATAGTGGTTTATATTTTTCTCTACATTTTAACATTTTTAAACAGCCCAGTTCAACGGGAGAAAAAGAAAGAAAATTTTGTGAATGTAGAATAGTTCAATATTCCAATCTATAAACCCTTAAAGTGATACCCATAAATTTTTCTATTCCTTTTTCCTATTTAGAAAAGAGAACAGAAGGAACATACCTCAAAATAACAAAAACCATATATGATAAGCCCATAGCCAAACATCACACTGAATGGGAGACAGTTGAAAGTCTTTCCCTTAAGAGCTGGTAGGAGACAAGGATGCTCTCTTTCATCACTTACTCAGCATGGCACTGGAAGTCCCAGCTGGAGCAATCAGGCAAAAGAAAAATCACAGAAGACGTGCACATTGGAAAAGAGGAAGTCAAATTGTCTCTGTTCACTAATGTTATGATCTTATACTCAGAAAAAACTTTAAAGATTCCTCTAAAAGACTCATAGATTTGATAAATTAATTTGGTAAAGTTTTAGGTTACAAAATAAAAAATGTATATCAATTAGTAGCTTTTCTATATAACAACAAAACCTAGTCTGACAACCAAATCAAGAACTCAATCCCACTTATGACACAGTAAATGTAGTATATATTATATATATGAATGTATTCAACACAGGAGGTTAACGGTCTCTACAAGGAAAACTACCAAACACTATTGAAAGAAAGTGCATAGAAAGTACAGATGAGACAAACACATGGGAAAACATCCCATGCTTATAGATGAGAAGATTCAAAATTGTTAAAAGGACCACACTGTCCAAAGCAGTCTATAGAGTCAATGTAATTCCTATCAAAATACCAACATCATTTTTCATAGAATTGGGGAAGAAATCATCAAATTCACATGGAACCATTAAAGAGCTGGAATAGCCAATGTAACTCTTAGCAAAAGAACAAAACTGGAGGTATTACATTACCTGACTTCAAATTAAACAAGACTATTGTCACTGAAACAGCCTGGTTTTGGCATAGAAGTGGACATATGGGTCAATGGAATAGAATACAGAACCAGAAATAAAGCCATGTAACTTTAATCAACTGATCTTTGAAAAAGCTGACTAAACCATAAACCGGGTAAAGGATGAACTAGTCTAATCAGAATAGCCATTATTAAAAAATAATAAAAAATAGATGTTGGCATTGCTGTGGTGAAAAGGGTGTGCTTACACACTGTTGAGAGGAATGTAAATTAGTACAACCACTATGAAAATTAGTATGAAGATTGCTTAAAAAACTAAAAGCACATCTGTCATATGATCTGTCAATCCTTCTACCGAGTACCTACACAAAGGAAAACAAATCTTGATATCAAAAAGACACCAGCACTTGTTTGGTTAGTGCATTCACAATCGCAATTACAAAGATATGGAATCAGCATAAGTGCCTGTTAATGAAAGAATGGATCAAGAAAATGTAGTGTGTGCACTACTGAGCCATAAAAAGAATGAAATGATGACTTTTATGGGAACTTGGATGGAACCAGAGGCCATTATTCCAAGTGAAGTAACTCAGGAATTAAACAGCCAATACCATATGTTCGCACTTATAAATGGGGGCTAAGCTATGGGTATTCATGGCCATAAGGAGCAGCTTAATGGACATTAGAGTCTGAAAAGTAGGGACTGCAAAGGAGGTGAAGGATAAAAAATTACCAATTAGTATAATGTACAATGTACACTATTCAGGTAATGGGTACACCTAAAGCCTAGGCTTAAATTAACCATTACACAACATATCCATGTTAAAAACTCCACTTACATCCCTTAAAACTATAGAAACAAATGAACAAACAAGAAACAAAGCAACAACAAGAAAAATACTTGGAGAAAACAGTATTTAAAAACAATCCTTCTTTGTGTTTATGTTGGACAAGATAGAGGCCTCTAATTCTGAGGCCTAGATTTTTTATCGATTTAATCAAAGGAGTCATTTCTGTTCTTTACTTGTATCAAGGGCTTTTCAAAATATGCTCGTTCACCTAAAAGCACCTATGTCAATCACTTTTAGAACAATGTGTAAAACATATATCCAAGCCAAGTGTGGTGTCATGCATCTATAGTCCCAGCTAGTCAGGAGGCTAGGATGGAAGGACTATTTGTGCCCAGATGTTCAAAGCCAGAGTGGGCAGCATAGGGAGAACTCATCCCCCCAAATAAATTATATGTATTTTTCATATATATGTATGTATACATATATATATATATATGGATACATATATACAATAAAGGTATTGTATACACACATACATATATATATATATATATAATGGATATTAAAATTCCCATTAAAATGACATTGTTGTAGTTATAGAATTTCATTGTTTTCAAAATCATTGTGATTTTAAAAATTTCTCAGTAATATATTTGACTCAATCTTACTCTCTTTCCCTCCTCTTCCCACCCTTAGGTTAGCATTAATGATACTGTGCTTTTCACACAATTATTTAAAAATATTTGAGCATAGAGTTTAGTGTACTTCTGCAGAGGTACAGCTTTGTTCTGAAAATCAAATTTATTTTTTCATAGAAACTAAATTCAAGCTCCAAAGACAATTAAGAAATCAATGATTTATTAGAGTTATTTGGTCTTTAAATGCATATAGCCAAGAAAATTAAACCTCATGCAATGTTGTGATTGTAATGCTTGCTAAAGTTTGTGAACATCTGGTTTAAGAGAATAATTGGGTCAAGGGAGCTACTACATAGATGCCTGCTGGCAAAGTAAAACATATTAAATACATTTAACTAATGGAAGAAAATGTAGGACGGGGGCAGATAGCCTATGTTAAGGATGTAATGAGAAGTTTTTAATGTAGATGGAAAAAAACACTCATCTGTACATTTGGAGAGTCTAATTGGTTTCATTTAAATCTTAAAAGAAAGCTCTCTTGTATAGCTCTTTCAACAAACACACAATATTTTATCAATCCTGAATATTACTGCCTTAGATGGGATCCAAGTGACTCTTTCATATTCACTTCTATTTAATAATGAGCTACAACTTAAATAGTGTTAACCGTGTGCCAAACACACTGCTAATTTGCACTTTACACTAGGTAATTAATTAAATTGTGGAAATCAAAATCATTTTGTTAGTGGAGATGGTCCAAAAAGAATATTATTTTCTTTATTTTTCTATTATTGCCATAGAGAGTATTATTTTCTGCTGCAACTTAGGTCGGAACCCTATAACATTTAATAGATTTCACATTCTGATCTGTTAAATTAATCTCCTGGTGGGATTAAAATTCATGAGTCACTGCTTTCAAGAAAGTGAAACATTATTAAAGAAAATGACTAAGTGGAAAAATGATTTTTTAAAATCAGAAGCTAAAATGAATAGCCTTGCTAAATAAGTTGAATAAGAACATGGCTATATAATAATAAGGGCATGGCTTTGATAACATGCTTAACAGAAAATTTCAATCAATAAGATATCACCTTTTACATTCTGCATATTATAAAGCCAAAACAAGAATAAGAATTTTATGCGGACAAACTGTCTAAGAAAGATTAATTAAAATCTATGTTATACTTTGGATTTAGGGATACTGTCTTAGAGTAAATCTTTTTAGATCACATCCCTTAGAGTAGACTAAGGTGTTCATAAAACAAAATGCTTGAATGAATAATATTTAATCCTCCAGATGAAGTGGAACACCATAGAGATATGCAATTTCAAGAAAATTTATATTATCTATATAGAGACACTGTTTCTCTGAGGCCCTGGATAAGAGAAGAAAGGAGCAAAAATACAATCAGGAAACTATATGTTTTGTCTAATAACAAATTGAATTGACTCTTGTTTGTGCTTTTTTATTTTCTCATTAAATTGACTCTATCTGTTGACTGACAACAAAATAAATTAAAAGTAATTTTCTAGATCACTCAAAACAAACACAATATAGATCATAGGTCTCAAGGACAACAAAGTTGATTCCATATTTCTAGTAGACAAAGTTTTGTACTTTAAATAGATGTCTTCTCCTATTTTCTCAGAACAAAAAAAAGGAACTTTTTAACTTAATCATTTCTCCTCACTCTGCTTATATATTTCTTCTAATTTAAAATTATTTTTGAAGGTTTAATATTGTTGCATTCTCTTCACCATGTTAGTAACTATCCTTTATACATCTAAACTATTCATGCCCAACTTCATGTGGACGTGTAAATCATATGGTTGATTATTGTCAAATATCAGTAGTAACTCAATCAAAAACAACTCCTCCAGAATATGGTTAAAGGTACATTACTACATATTACTCACATGAAATTACATATTCTATTTCATTCCCATCCTCAACTGTTACCCCTCTGCCCCGTAACTAATCTGAGATCAGCTGTTGATCAGGGCCATTTCACTAACTCATGAGTTTAAACACAAATCAAGTAGGCTCTGATTGGCTCCTTCTTGGAAAACAAGCATGGTTTGTGTGGGACTGACATGAAAGAAGAAAACAGTATTAGGATGAACAATTTCTATTCATTGACAGCTGTTAACATTTATAATAAAACAATTTTATTTATAAAGGTTAAGATGAAAAAAAAGGTGAAATTAAGTACCTATAACTTGCATCAATTGCCTCTCTCTCTCTATGAACCCTAGAGTCAGATGAAAACCAATAGGTATAAATTATGCAGATGATCGTATGGGTTATTCATTTACTCAACAAACATTTTAAAGCAACTCTTTGCATAGGCTATCTGCAAGAATAGCAAGATGAATACACCATAGCTCTGGTCTGAAAGTTGTTCAGCTTTATGGAGGAGACAAGCATAGGGAGAGTAATTTAAAGCAAAGCACAATGATAAAGCATACAAAATACCATGTAAATTAGTGCAAATTTTGTGAATTGTAGAAGCACATAGAAGGAAAAAGGAAAATAAGCTAAAATGGGGAAGAAAGTGAATTAAGTGCAGGGCATAAGTAGTTCGATGCATCCGGGTAAAATACTGTGCTGACCCCAAGTTCATGTGCTCTCAGGTGCATTTTCTGGGCAGCCTTTCTCTGGCTCTCTTCTCAGAGTAACCTCCCCCCATGCTGTTTCCCAGGCTTCCCTGTCAACTGGCTTGCAGCCAGATTTGATCAGGCACTAGCAGAGATTTGAGAATAGGAGGCAAGGAGAAGAAACCAGGAGATGTCTCCCCATCCATGTTTATCTTGAATGTATTTCTGGCATTTGCTAGATCTCATTTTTGTTTCTCACTCTCAGTACAACTGGCTTGTCCTGGTTTCAACTCCCACTGGCTCTAGCCTACAGGGACAGGAGCTTCCTTCTGTTGCTTCACTATTCCCCACTTAGTTTCTCAGCCTCTTTCAGGAGAATATAATAAATTGCCAGCTGCTCACTTCCTCTACTTTAAATATTCAGAATGGGTTCTATTTTCCTGGCTGGACACAAATACCTGGTAGATATTAACTATCTGAGTCTGAATTCCAGGGAGTTCAGGCAATAGATTGGGACTAATCAACATATAAGAAGGAGTGAGGAGTTTATGCAGAGAGAGGGTACTTGGATTTTTGAATTGAAGGTGGAACTCTGGGGAAAACAGCAACAGGCAGAAGATACACAGTTTATGAAGGAGTCTAAAGAAGAATTGAGAATTTTGAGTAGAACCAGAAAATTGTGGTATCCACTTAAGCACATGAGAGAACTTAAGCATCACTTAAACTCAGAATTTCTCTATCTTACAGAGAAATAAGGTCACACACCTAGTATCAGACCATAATCGAAACTCATCTCCTGTTTCCATATTTAGTGCTCTGGTGATACCATACCTATAATCATCCTTTTTAATAGCATGACATTTGGAGTCATTTTCACTTGTTCTGACCTTATGTTTCCACTCTAGTTTCCTTTTATGTAAAGCCAATATATGTTATTATTTACCAAAAGGTAATCATAAGTGTGAGCTAAAATAAAATCTTAAGGGTCTCTCACTCAGCTACTGACTGACCAGACTCCTTCTTGACCAAGAGGAAGTTGCTAGCCATGGGAATAGACACCAAACCTTCCTCACCAGCCCCCGTCCCCTTCTTAGAGACATCCTTGGTGACTCACTAACAGGCCTAAGGCTTTGTAAGTCCTAACTGCAGGCCCTCCATATACATAAAAAAACACTTTAGCCTGTCTGACACTTTGTGTCTGAGTAATAGACCTTTTATGTTAAGCATCCCTTTTCTGGTCTTTTAGACAGAGCCTGAGTTTTTCAGCCAATTGTCACCTAAAGAGTCTTTAAACTCACCTATTACCTGTAAGCTTGGGTTTCCAGATGTCCACCTTTTTGGGACAAACCAATGTATGTTTGTTACATATTGATTTATTACCTCACCTGTAATGTCTGCTCCCTAGAATGTATAAAACCCAATGTAATCCCACAACCTCAGGTCCACCTGCACAAGGTGTGGCTGTTTCTCTGGGTCATGGTCCCCAAATGGGGCTCAGAATAAACCTCAAATTATTCTACGAATATGGATTCTATTCCATCCACATAAGAATTAAATTACCCTCTAAAAACCAGACCTCCTTCCCCTACTAGGCTGCCATGGCACTCTCTTGCCAGGCATAAAACTGTATAAAACTGTATATATTCTCTACCTGCAAGTTTGAATTCCTGGAACTCCCCTCCACTCTCACCCCAGGGTCTGGAGATCTGTCCCCCATGGAGTCCAGATTCTTGGACATTTTCTCGAGGGTTGTGGACAGGGCGCGGACTGTTGCTGATCTGTGCTGATGTTCTGGCTTAGGAGTGGTGAGAGGAAAGTGAGCCGAGAGGAGGCCGAGCTGGAGAGGCAGTCCCTTGGGGCACAGAGCAGCAGCTGCAGCTGCAGGAACAATGGCAATGGGGCTCGCACCCCTGGGGATGTTTTCAGGAGACACTCCCAGTCTCTCTGGGCGGCCAGGGGAAGCTGGGCAGCTTCTCTGGTGGCAGCCACCGGCGGAGTGGTCCCGCGGCAGAAGCACAGGCCATGGGAGTGAAGGGTACACTTGAGGTGGTACCAGCTGGGGTGGAGTGTGGGGATTAGAATACCCACTGAGAAAGCTGATTCCAAGGGTGAAGACTGCTTTACTCAGCTTTAGATGCACCTGGCCCTTAGGAGATGAAAGCTGAGACAAAGGGCTGGAACTCACAGACTGAGTCAGACCTATTTGCAGCCCATTGTCTGATCCTCAGGGGAAAAATTCTGTGAACTTGTTCTGTTCCATCAGCAACATCAATCAGGGACAGGGCTGGAACTCAGTGAATCGCCCCAGCCCCTATCAAGTATCCAGGTTGTTAGGCCTCATCTCCCCCTGCCAAACAGTGACAGAGACTGGCAGACTGGCTGAGGAGCCACAGACCACCTCTGTGACCCAGGCAGGCACAAACCTCTGGAGCATCTGCTCATTGGAGGGAATTGGATCACAGCACTGTGGGGTTTCCAGAGACTGGGTGTGACAGAGGGGCAAGGTGAGGAAGGATACATCAACCTTCCCAGACTAATTTATTTGCTGGGGTGCCCTCCTGAGCTCACAGAGCACTGGAGTGAGTTATACTAGAGCTTCCAGCAGACTCCTGCTATGTAGTTGCCAGAGACTTTTCAACTCTTTTATTTGAGGCCAGTGCTGACTGGGAAAAATGACTGGGACCTCTTCAACTGGGCCAATCACCCAAGGACTTTCCAAAATGGTACCCTGTTTCCATATAAAACGAATCAATATTTTTTCAAGGTTTTTAAAATATGACAATGGAGCTTTAATAGGTATTGCATTAAAATTGTTTATAGCTTTGGGTAGTATGGACATTTTAACAATGATGATTCTTCCCAGCCATTAGCATGGTATGTTTTTCCATTTGTTGACATGTTCAGTTATTTCTTTTCTTAGAGTTTCATAGTTCTTTTTATAAAGATCTTTCACATCCTTTGTTAGATAAACTTCCAAATAGTTCATCTTCTTTGGTACTACTGTGAAAGGGATAGAGTCCTTGACTGTTTTTTTGGCTTGACTATTATTGGTATATATAAAGGCTACAGATTTATGGGTGTTGATTTTGTAGCCTGAGACGCTGCTGTATTCCTTGATCACTTCTAAAAGTCTTGTAG
>CAUYRH010077801.1:0-12484 GCA_963574655.1 Perodicticus potto
CTGTGGTCCCAGCTACTTGGGAGGCGGAGGCAGGAGACTCGCTTGAGCCCAGGAATTGGAGGTTGCTGTGAGCTGTGATGCCACGGCACTCTATCCAGGGTGACAGCTTGAGGCTCTGTCTCAAAAAAAAAAAAAAAAGAACTGGAGCTTGGTCCCAAGATCAAGTGTCCATGGTTTATTTAGTCTTTCTTTTTGCTGTTTTTGCCGGGGCTGGGTTTGAACCTGCCACCTCTGGCATGTAGAGCCAGCGCCCTACTCCTTTGAGCCACAGGCGCCGCCCTGTTTAGTATCTTTTATTAGAGAGCTGAAGAGAGTGAAGCATTTCAGAGCCCAAGAGCATGAACCAAAACAATTGTAAGAGCTGAGCTTGCCCCAGGGGAATAAGTGCCACATACTGTGTCCTTCTGAATGCCAGGTTATACCTCAGCTCATTGCAAGAATCGATACACCCAGACCCTTGGTGGGACGTCTCATTCACCAGCTTCTCACAGACATTGGTCGGTACCACCCCCAGGTATGTGGGGACCTTGGGAAGTTTCTCATCCAAACATGACCTTTTGGTTTGGTGTTCAACCTTCCCGAAAGCTGCTCTAGAAACACAAGTAAAGGAATTGGGAGCCCATCCTTCCATTATGCCCCAAGAGGGTCTGTCCAGCCAGCAGTCCCAGTGGCCCAAGATCTTCCTAAAAGGAAAGAGTTCCCCCCTAAGACTGAGTAGCCCCTTCCTCCCCCACCCCCAGACTCAAGTGGGTATTAATCTCATCCTCACCACTTCTTTTGTCATCCTCCTTAGAGTTAATGTCAGGCTCCTTCACACATCCCTTTGCAAATGTTCCTTCTGTTTTTGCTCCAGGCCCTCATCTACCCCCTGACTGTGGCTTCTAAGTCCACCACCACAGCCCGGCACAATGCGGCCAACAAGATCCTGAAGAACATGTGTGAGCACAGTAACACGCTGGTCCAGCAGGCCATGATGGTGAGTCCAGGCCCGGGGCTGGGGTCTTGAGTGGGCTGCTTTGTTTCTTCACATCTGGGCTCCCGGAAAGGGCATCTCCTGTTCTCTGAGACAGACCTTTCTGAGTGTAACTTACCCTTGTGGTTCTCTCCTTCTTCTTAACCCAGGTGAGTGAAGAGCTGATCCGAGTGGCCATCCTCTGGCATGAGATGTGGCACGAAGGCCTGGAAGAGGCGTCTCGCTTGTATTTTGGGGAGAGGAATGTGAAAGGCATGTTCGAGGTGCTGGAACCCCTGCATGCTATGATGGAACGGGGCCCACAGACCCTGAAGGAAACGTCCTTTAATCAGGTATGGAACTAAAAAGCATGAAAGGATGTGACCACAGACTCCTCTCCCTCCTGCCTTCTTACTGACTTGACTAAGATGTACCCCGACAGGTGCACAGGTGTAAATATACCTGTGTCATGAGATTGTCATTGAGGTACAAAAAGATTCCTCAAGATGTCAACTTGACTTTCCTTTAATCTTCCCTTACCTGATAAGCCGTCCTTTGGAATTGGAAACCTGCATACCTTTTGCCCTTGATAGTTCCCTGCCCATGTTTTCTGGCCACAGAAGGATCTTGAAGGGTTTCTGCAGTCAGCTTGGGGATTCAGCCTCCTAGCATAGTTGGACTTGGACCACTTGCACACTTGCCCTCTTTCCCTCTCAGGCATATGGTCGAGATTTAATGGAGGCCCAGGAGTGGTGCAGAAAGTACATGAAATCAGGGAATGTCAAGGACCTCACCCAAGCCTGGGACCTCTATTACCATGTGTTCAGACGGATCTCCAAGCAGCTCCCTCAGGTGGGCTCTTCAGGCTGCTGGCGGGGTTAACTGAGTAGTCCTTTCTGTTTTATTGTCTATGAATGCTCTAACACTCATTCCAAAGCGTCTGGTTTCACTTCTGCTTGGGAAAAAGTAATCACTATTAGCAAGCCATTGAAAAATACTTAAATTGCATTGAAATCCCTCCCTGGAGGCAGAACACTAAATCCTCTGATAATTATTCCACAGCTCACATCCTTGGAGCTGCAGTATGTTTCTCCAAAACTTCTAATGTGCCGGGACCTTGAATTGGCTGTGCCAGGGACCTATGACCCCAACCAGCCAATCATTCGCATTCAGTCCATAGCGCCGTCCTTGCAAGTCATCACATCCAAGCAGAGGCCCCGGAAGTTGACGCTGATGGGTGAGCACCACTGCACACTTTTGTCACCTGCTTCTTCCCCCTGCCCTGGCTGAATCCCCCTTCTCTCTCCTGAAATCACGACTTGACATTCCCACTGCTAATCTTTCAGAAGCGCCCTCTCTCCAGTGTTCATTGAGAGAGGTGTAGGGGACAGAGAATTTTTCCTTTTAACATCCTTCTTGGGACTCTTAATTTATTCACGTCGCTGTGTTTAAGTCTAGCATAACGATCCCCACAAAGGCATATGACATGGAGAAGTGGTGGCAGGTGTTGGGGAACTGACGAGGCCAACAAGGAAGCATCTGGATGCAGACGTGGACCGTGACAAGCTACTTTGGAAAAAGAGCTCGGGCTCATGAACATTTTTTCTAACATTATAGTTTCTGTGGGAAATAATTGTGTAAAATGAACAAACTGGAGTAGAAATAAAATCTCAGCGAGGTTTTTTAAATTTCCTTTAGGTGTAGACAGTTACCTATCTGGAATGATTTACAGAGGCCCAAGGGCTCTGGTGGCACACCTAATAACATGGTTCTCAAATTGTAATGCATGTTCACCAGCACCAATTCATCATGGTCCAAGGGTGATTGTCTCTCCGTGGACTGGCGTCTTCTAAAACTGAAACATGGCTGAGTCAGATTCCCAGGGTGTTTGATTAAAGACAGTGTAATGAGGCTTGGTGCCTGTGGCTCAGCATCTAGGGCACTAGCCACATGTGCCAGGGCTGGTGGATTCAAACCCTGCCCGGCCTGCCAAACAACAATGCCAGCTACAACCAAAAAATAGCCTGTGGGTATTGTGGGAGGTGCCTGTAATCCCAGCTACCTGGGAGGCTGAGGCAAGAGAATCACTTAAACCCAAGAGTTTGAGGTTGCTAGGATCTGTGACACCACGGCACTCTACCCAGGGCGACATAGTGAGACTCTGCCTCAAAAAAAAAAACAATAATAGAGTATAATGAAAGTGCTATTTACAGAGGTGTAAGCAAAGTTAAGAGAATCTTCAGAGAGCACCCAAGAGCAAGCAACAGTGAGAAACTATCAACCTTGCTGCAGCCCCCAGAAACAGAAAGGGCAGATCCCAGCAGGAGCTAGCCTTGAAAGAGACGCTGTCCAGCAATAGCCACAGCCCAGATTGAAGGTCATAGCTGCCTCTAGAATGTGACCAGGCCAGTTGTGAGAAGCAAATACCCTGACCTCTCCTTCCCACAATGTCTCAGTGGACCCCTAGGGGATGTGGGTCAGGGAAGAGGGAATACAGAGAATGGTAATCATACCTGGTTCTCAGAAACAGTGCTTCTTTTTTTTTTTTTTTTTTGAGAAAGAGTCTCACTAAGTTGCCCTCGGTAGAGTGCTGTGGTGTCACAGCTCATAGCAACCTCAAACTCTTGGGCATAAGCGATTCTATTGCCCCAGCCTCCCAAGTAGCTGGGACTACAGGCACCGGCCACAATGCCTGGCTATTTTTATTTTTTTGTTGTAGTTGTTGTTTAGCAAGCTCAGGCCAGGTTCGAACCCTTCAGCCCTGGTGCATGTGGCTGGCGCCCTAACAACCGAAGTATGGGCGCCAAGCTAGAAACAGGGCTTCTTTTGTCTTAATTTGGTCAACTCATTGATCATTTGGGATCATTAAAAACAAGCAAGGCCATTCTTTTTCTTTCTTCTTTTTTTGTATGTGTGAGACAGGGTGTCACTGTGTTACCCAGGGTGGAGTGCAGAGACATCATCATAGCTCACTACAACCTCAAGTCATCTTCCAGTCTCAACCTCCCAATGTGCTGGGATTACCCCAACATGAGTTACCATGCCTGGCAGCAGAGCCATTCTTTTTATCAATACTAAGGATTTTTTTTTCTGATTGTAGAGAAAGTGTCATTAGGTACAGTACATGTAAACATGTAGTTCATAGGTGCTTCTGAATACAGTGATGGTCTCAATTAAAGGATTAGAAGACCTCTGATCTCCACTCACTGCTCCCCCTGTTCCCTGCAGGCAGCAACGGGCATGAGTTTGTTTTCCTCCTGAAAGGCCATGAAGATCTGAGGCAGGATGAGCGGGTGATGCAGCTCTTTGGCCTGGTTAACACCCTTCTGGCCAATGACCCAACATCTCTTCGGAAAAACCTCAGGTATTCAGAATGCTCTGAAATGGCAAAAATTTGAGAGGTCTTCTAGTTTTTTTCTGTACCTCATAATAAGTTACAAAATTATGTACCTAGCAGGAAGTTATTAATAGCCACGATGCCAAACACAGAAAGAAACTTTTTTCAGGATATTCTCATTGGGATGTGCCTTTAACAACCCCCAAAATTCAGAATGGAACAATTTGTGGCAGTTAGACAAGCAATTCTGCAAGTTTGATGTCTTTTACCCTTCGTAGGATTAAAGCCCAGCCAAACCTTTCCTAACCTTAGTACTCTGTTGCCTGCTCTTTCTGTTAAAACCATAAATACTAAGTTGAGAGGTTCTTTTAGCCTTGATGGTAACTTGATTGTTCCCCTGAAGCCATGAGTTTGTCAGGCAAGTTGAGAAGACCAGTGTTGGTTTGATACCATCAGCGTGCTTTCTGCCATGCTTTACAACAGGCCCCTCACTATGCCCCTCACAACAGCCTGCTGCAGGGAACTCATTAAAAATAACTTGTATAGGCTCGGCGCCTGTGGCTCAACAGGCTAAGGCGCCAGCCACGTACACCTGAGGTGGTAGGTTCGAATCCAGCCCAGGCCCGCCAAACAACCATGACGGCTGCAACCAGAAAATGGCCAGGTGTTGTGGCGGGCGCCTGTAGTCCCAGCTACTTGGGAGGCGGAGGCGGAGGCAAGAGACTCGCTTGAGCCCAGGAATTGGAGGTTGCTGTGAGCTGTAACGCCATGGCACTCTATCCAGGGTGACAGCTTGAGGCTCTGTCTCAAAAATAAATAAATAAATAAAATAAAATAAAAATAACTTGCATAAGGGTGGCGACTGTGGCTCAAGGAGTAGGGCGCTGGCCCCATATGCTGGAGGTGGCGGGTTCAAACCCAGCCCCGGCCAAAAACTGCAAAAAAAAAAGTTCCAGCAAAAATAACTTGCATGTATCCTGAGCTGATCAAACATCTACTGTCCTTACTAACACTGCTCTCCTGCGGACACCAGCATCCAGAGATATGCTGTCATCCCTTTGTCAACCAACTCTGGCCTCATTGGTTGGGTCCCCCACTGTGACACGCTGCATGCCCTGATCCGCGACTACAGGGAGAAAAAGAAGATCCTTCTGAACATCGAGCATCGCATCATGTTGCGGGTATGTGATAAGGCTATCAGACCCAGCACACCTTTACTGTCTTGGAGGCAGAACTCACAAGTCAGAGAATCGATGCAGAGCATCGTTTCTGGTTTTCCTCTGTATATGTTTATCACCGAAAAATCTATTTAACTTTGAAGAAGGTTTAATGAAGTAAGTCCAAAACAAGAGAACCTTCTGAGAAACTCCAGGACCCTGAAGCCAAAAAATTAAGTTTTCATTATCTTAGGAGAGACTGGACAGATAAATGTCAGGCTCAAAGCACTAGCCACATCAAGCAATCATGTTTGGTAAATGTGTAAGTAATAAGAAAGAAATTGTTGCCCAAAACCTTGGAACCTCTAAACTCTCACCTGCCCAGTAGGGTTGGACCAAGGTGAGCCTGCTGCTTTTCCTTCATGTCATGAGAGTTCCTGTGGTCACCAGGTTAGAGTGATCACCCCAGCTTCCCTTTTGCTATTCTTACTTCTCTTTAGCTGTTGGCTGTGGTGGTAAAATTAGAATTTAGCACTGCCTAGACCCCTAGCCTCTTTCTCCCTGGATGTAAAGTGCTTGTCTTAAGCTAGTCTCTTACTGAATGGTTGTGTCCTGATACAGATGGCCCCAGACTATGACCACTTGACTCTGATGCAGAAGGTGGAGGTGTTTGAGCATGCCGTCAATAACACAGCTGGGGACGACCTGGCCAAGCTGCTGTGGCTTAAAAGCCCCAGCTCCGAGGTATGGCCAATGGGGCTCTGCAGGCACCCACTCTCCTCACACGCCCACTCATGACAGGTGGCCGTCCCATTTGTTCATGTGCACATGGTGGGTTTCTCTTTATTATGATCAGCTATGGATTATGTACACACTGTAACAAAAATGAAAGGGGTGAGGTAGGCAAGTTAGATTTAGACTAAGTAGTTTAATGTTTTTCTTGAGCTCTTTATGTACTATGGTTAAGTCTTTTTCATATATGTTACAAATTTCCTATTTCTTTTTTCAATTTTGTTAATGGTATATTCTTTGGATTAGAATTTTGGGGTTTTTGGTTTTTGATGTACAGTCAACCCTCCATATCCACGAGTTCCATATCCATGCTTTCACCCAGCCATGGATGGAAGATATATTCTATCAATAACCAGTTAGAAGATAGAATCTTAAAAGGATCTCATTCAGACCTGTGCCTCCACACCTGGCTAATTATTTTTTTGTAGAGTCTTCCTGTGCTGCCTAGGCTGGTCTTGAACTTCTGGCCTCAAGTGATCCTCCACCTTGGCCTCCCAGAGCACTGGGGGATAACAGGCATGAGCTACTACTCTGGACCTGTATATCCCTTTTTTTTTTTTTTTTTTGAGACAGCATCTCACTATGTCACCCTCAGTAGTGTGTCATGACATCGCAGCTCACAGCAACCTCAAATTGTCGGGCTTAAGCGATTCTCTTGTCTCAACCTCCCACGTAGCTGGGACTACAGGCGCCCACCACAACGCCCGGCTATTTTTTTATTGCAGTTGTCATTGTTTTCTAGCTGGCCCAGGCCAGGTTCGAACACGTCAGCCTCGGTGCATGTGGCTGGCTCCATAACTACTGTGCTATGGGCACTGAGCCAGTAATTGGACTTATTTCTAAGGCTTCTATTCTATTCCATTGCTTTTTCTCCCTGTTTCTCTTCAAATACCATATTGTTAGTACAAGTCCCTCCTCAATGACTATCTTCATATATTTTTTTCTTGAGGATACTAGATCCTTAGAATCTTAAATGGATATCCTTAAATGAACATTTTCATTTACTCAGGTCTGTATGTTCCTAAGAAAAGTTTATTCATCTAAGTCCTACACATTTCTAATTAGATTTATTCCAAAGCATAGTTCATTATTGTTATACTTCTAAAGGAGATCTTTATAGGATTACACATTCTAACGGATTATTGAAAACAATTGATTAAAATATAATTATGTTGAAACTAATTAAAGTTTCCAGATTCTTGGTTCACCTGTGCTCCTGTGTTCTAGGTGTGGTTTGACCGAAGAACCAATTATACACGCTCTTTAGCGGTCATGTCAATGGTTGGGTATATTTTGGGCCTGGGAGATAGGTGAGTGAATTTAATTTGTTTCCTGTAGTCTTTTTTTTCTCCATTGTAGTTTTCTTGAGTGATTTCATTTGATTTTCCGGTGACATATATGACCATTAAGTAAGTAATTATCTGTATTTTGTTTGTGAGCTTTTGAAACAGAGTCTCACTCTGTTGCCTGGGCTAGGGTGCAGTGGCATCATCATAGCTCACAACAACCTCAAACTCCTAGGCTCAAGCGATCCTCCTGCCCCAGCCTCCTGAGTAGCTGGGAGTATAGGTACCCACCACCATATCTGGCTATTTTTTTCTATTTTTTGTAGAGACAAGATCTCGTTCTTGCTCAGGCTGGTCTCAAGTTCGTGAGCTCAATCAATCCTCCTGCCTTGGCATCCCAGAGTGCTAGGATTACAGGCATGAGCTACCGTGCCCAGCCAATATTTGTGTTTTATACTTAAATTGTCTTTTGCAATGGCCTTAGTCCCCTATTTGTCATTATACCATCAGACCAATACATCAGAGTAAGCAAACAAAAGCCATAGTTCAAGTTGAACACTGTGGCACAAACCTGTAAGCCTAACTACTTGGGAGTCTGAGGCATGAAGATGGCTTGAGCCCCAGAGCCACCTGAGCAGCTGAGTTTGATCATGTCTAAAAAAAAAAATAACCATAGAACGAGACCCCATCTCTATGTGTTTTTTTTGAGACAGAGCCTCAAGCTGTCACCCTGGATAGATTGCTGTGGCATCACAGCTCACAGCAACCTCCAGTTCCTAGGCTCAAGCAAGTCTCTTGCCTCTGCCTCCCAAGTAGCTGGGATTACAGGCGCCCGCCACAACGCCCAGCCATTTTTTGGTTGCAGCTGTCACTGTTGTTTGGCTGGCCCGGGCTGGATTCGAACCTGCCAGCTCAGGTGTACGTGGCTGGCGCCTTAGCCTGTTGAGCCACAGGCGCCGAGCCCCATCTCTATTTTTTTTTTTAAAAAATGCTTTTTATGTTTTTGCATAAATTTTAGCCAAAACATCCTTACTGACAAAGTAATCTAGAAATGTTCCAAAATTGACTCGCAAGAATGTAAAGAAAATTGCTTCTTCAATGTCTATTGTTTTTTACCCAAGGTCATATCTCATCTAATTACTTAAGAGTAAAATAATTTTATCCCATAAAAATAATAAATTTTGGCTCGGCACCTGTAGCTCAGCAGCTAGGGCATCAGCCACATACACGGGGAGCGGGTGGGTTCAAATCCAGCCCAGGCCTGCCAAACAACAATGACGACCACACCAAAAAATAGCCGAGCGTTGTGGAGGGTGCCTGTAGTCCCAGCTACTTGGGAGTCTGAGGCAAGAGAATTGCTTGAGGCCAAAAGTTGGAGGTTGCTGTGAGCTGTGACGCCGTAGCACTCTACCAAGGGCAACATAGTGAAACTTTGTCTCAAAAAAAATAATAATAAATAATAATAATAACTTTATTATTTAAAAGATAAAATTAGACTCAGCGCCTGTGGCTCAAGCAGCAAAGGTGCCAGCCACATACACCTGAGCTGGCGGGTTCGAATCCAGCTGGGGCCTGCCAAACAACAATGAGGGCTGCGACCAAAAAATGGCCGGGCATTGTGGCGGGCGCCTATACTCCCAGCTACTTGAGAGGCAGAGGCAGGAGACTTGCTTGAGCCCAGGAATTGGAGGTTGCTGTGAGCTGTGATGTCACAGCACTCTATCCAGGGGGTGACAGCTTGAGGCTCTGTCTCAAAAAAACGAAGATAAAATTAGCAGAATGTTTAATAGACAAAAGCCAGATGAGTCCACCTAGATTGGCTTAGGAGCTTGAGATGAAACTCTGTGATAGCTGCTCAGTGGTAATAACAGAGCTTCACCACTTGGAGATGTCAGCACTGCCAGAAATTATTTATCATGGAACCAAAGACCTCAGGAAAGCAAATATCTTGGGCTGGTGAGGCAACCTGTGACTCACATAGCTAAATCCTGTTTCAGTAGGAGATGGCAAACTTTTTATAAAGGACCAGGTAGTGAATAGTTTATCCTTCATTGGCTATATAGTCTCTCTCATAACTACCTAACTCTGCTATTGTAGCACAGAAGCAGTTGAAATGTAAACAATTGAGCATGACTGTGTTCCAATAAAACTTTATTGACAAAAGTAGGTGGGGAGGTGGATTTGGTCTGAGTATTATCATTCCCCAACCCCTGGCCTGTGGTGTCACATACTTGTTGATTTATTCATTGGTGCTATTCTGCTGATCCCTCCCTGATCCCTCTTCTGTTTCTCAAAGACACCCATCCAACCTGATGCTGGACCGGCTGAGTGGGAAGATCCTTCACATTGACTTTGGGGACTGCTTTGAGGTGAGCACATGTTCCAGAACACCACGTAAAGCTTGTCTTCCCGGGTGATCACTTTTCACCTTCCTCTGAAAGTTTAGGCAAACTTAAGTCCCAAATGCTTTACCCTCATCACTGCCTTTCCCTAGCAAAGCAATAGTAAGTTGGTCTAAGACAGCGTTCTCAACCTGTGGGTCACGACCCCTTTGGTTCAAATGACCCTTTCACAGGGGTTGCCTAAGACCATCGGAAAACACATGTTTCTGATGGTCTTAGAAACCGGGACACTGCTTCTCTATCCATCTCCAGGCAGGTCCACCCACATACAGATACGCCCACATACCAGTACCTGGCGTGATGACATCATCGCACCAACCCCATCACATACAGCAATGAAAATAATTTTATGGCTGGGGGTCACCACAACATGAGGAACTGTATTAAAGGGTTGCAACATTAGGAAGGTTGAGAACCACTGGTCTAAGGAGTGAAATCCATGCCATCAGTTGGACAGTAATTCTCCTTGAGGCAAAGGCTGCTATTCACACACTCTTGCTGGGTGGAAGAATTCCCTGTCCTCCATGCTGTCTGGGCATGATATGCACATTTGTCCTTTTTCTTTTTTCTTTTCTGGTTTGTTTTGGTTTGGTTTGGTTTTAGTTGCCTTTAAGTCCCTGTGACAAGACCTCTCACTAACCTCAAGTTACTTTATTCTGTGCTATAATTAAAATCAATGCAAAGGAAAGCCTCCTACCTGCCTTCACCTGGCTTTAGCTAAAAAGAAAAATCTAACCACGGATTTATTTTTTTCCCTTTTTTACCCCATAGGTTGCTATGACCAGAGAGAAGTTTCCAGAGAAGATTCCTTTTAGACTAACAAGAATGTTGACCAACGCTATGGAGGTGTGTGGATATTGGGAAAAAGCTGCCTTGAAATGGGGCTGATGCACTTATAACCTTCTCTAAGGACAGACTTCCTTGTTAGAGCCAACTAGTTCCCCAGAAAATACCTGTAATTTCCTTTTTTTTTTTGAGACAGAGTCTCACTATGTCACCCTCGGTAGACTGCCATTGCATCACAACTCACAGAAACCTCAAACTCTTAGGCTTAAGCGATTCTCTTGCCTCAGTGTCCCAGTAGCTGGGACTACAGGTGCCCACCACAACGCCTGGCTATTTTTTTGTTGTAGTTGTCATTGTTGTTTGGCAGGCCCAGGCCAGGTTCGAACCCACCAGCTCTGGTGTACATGGCTGGTGCCCTAGCAGCTGAGCTACAGGCGCTGAGCCTGTCCCTGTGATTTCTATAGCAGTTTCCTTTTGTTTCCCATTATGTTAGAAAGGATCTGTCTTTCGGCAGTCTTACCACTCCCCTTCAGACATGGTTCTCTGTGTATCACAGTCCTACCCTGACTCCTTCTCCTCAGATAGTCCTGGCCTGATACATCAGTATAGCCTGTGTTTGCTTCCTGAGTGAGGATAATAGACCCTCTCAGCTTGCTTTTGGGTCTCGAATCAGCAACTGCTGTAGTGAATACCTCTGCCCTTTTTCTAGGTTACTGGCCTGGATGGCAACTACAGAATCACATGCCACACGGTGATGGAAGTGCTTCGGGAACACAAGGACAGTGTCATGGCTGTGCTGGAAGCCTTTGTCTATGACCCCTTGCTGAACTGGAGGCTAATGGATAGTGAGTACTCTCAAGGGTATGGGAGCTGGAGTTAGCAACCCTCCCAAATTAGAAGTATTTGGCACATTACATTTTACTGACCATTTCCCCTTCAAGCATGGAGCCTGAGGGGTATTGTCAGAATTACATTTTCACAGGGCAAGTCTGAAGTCTGGTGGCTGAAAGAGAATTTTAAGTGTCTGTGTCACTATAACAATAAACTCCCATTATCAATTTAGATATTAATTAAAATATTTTCCAAGATCAACCAAGTATCCTAGTGATTTATGTTTGTTTGGGCTTCATATAGATTAGTAAGCTTGAATTTTAATAAGGAAAACAAAAACTCCCAAGTAGGAAGGCTTATGACCTATGATCCCAACACTTTAGGAGGCTGAAGTAAGAGGATCCTTTGAGGCCAGGGTTCAAAACCAGCCTTGGTGATTCAGTGAGATCCCGTATCTGTAAAAATTTAAAAAATTAGCCACAAAATTGTAAAAAAAAAAAAAATTGAAAAACTTAGCCAGGCATGTTAGCACACACTGTAGTCTAGGCTACTTGGAAGCTGAGGCAGGAGGATCACTTGAGCTCAGGAGTTAAAGGTTGCAATGAGGTATGATGATGCCATTGCACTCTAGCCCAGGAAGCACAGTGATGGTGGGGGGCAAGATGGCAGACCAGAAGTAGCCTGTACTCTCAATCAGAAAATGAAAGAGACTCAGCGCCTGTGGCTCAGCGGGCTAAGGCGCCAGCCACGTACACCTGAGCTGGCGAGTTCGAATCCAGCCCGGGCCCGCCAAACAACAATGACGGCTGCAACCAAAAAATGGTCGGGCGTTGTGGCGGGCGCCTGTAGTCCCAGCTACTTGGGAGGCAGAGGCAGGAGACTTGCTTGAGCCCAGGAATTGGAGGTTGCTGTGGGCTGTGATGCCATGGCACCCCATTCAG
>CAUYRH010077803.1:0-38888 GCA_963574655.1 Perodicticus potto
AACCAAGAAACAAAGCAGTATATATATCTTGCTGATATTGTTTGGGCAAGAGGTGATCTTCTGGGGTATGATATGTTAATCGCAATGTTGATACGGGTGAACAGAATGGAGACCGGAGGCCTCTAATGATTTCCCAAACCACGCAGAGTGGAGAGCTTAAATCCTCCTCAGCCTGTTTAGAAGGCACTTTAACTTGCTAACTTGGGCTAAGCAGAAGCTTTCCCAGGAAAGCGCTTGTGGCTGGGATCACTCCTTAAGTGGCTATCCACTTACCCAGTGTGCCAAAACCGGTCTCACCCAATGCCCCTGAGGGCTAAGGCTGCAAGGCGTCTCAGTCCCCGCCTTCAGGCTGCTCAGTCACTAGATTACTCGCTCCCGCCCGATGCTTGTTCTGCAACCCTGAGGGTGCGGCTTGCTGGGGCAGTTCTCCTATGATGGCTCCACATAGCCCACCACCAAACACTGGTAGCTCCATCTGGCTCGGTGGCTCAGTCTGGAGCCCCAGACAACACTCAAAGACTCCCACACTCTTGCCCAAGTTCTCCCAAGGCAGTTCAACTGAGTGCCAAGTCCAAAAGAAACCTAACAGCTCACAGGTAAGGCCTTTCCAGTTTGCAGTCTCACTGCTGCTGTAGCCACAGCTGCTGGCAGGATTAGACCAAACGAACACACACAAGCACTTGCCAGATCTCCACTGCTTTTGCCTTCCTCAGGGGTCCAGAAGTCTCATGCTGTCTCTCTGTGTCCCCAAAGGGATGTTTCTGGGCAGATCTTGCCAGCCAGAGATGCCTAAATTCTTCTCTCCCCAGTCTCACCGTGCCCAGTTGCAAGGAAGTTGTTACTCGGCTGCCATCTTGGCTCTCCATGTTCTCATTTTCTTAATATGTGTAAATGAATTCCCATGCCTGCTGCCAATCCTCTAGTTACAGCCCTCATTGCTCGACTCCAGTTGCTGGCCAGTCAGGAGTTTATTGCACTCAGACCCAACTCCCACCTCGACTTTTGCTGTCCAGCCTAGAGACCACATGCAGCTACAAGCACATGAAACATGGCTAGTCCAAACTGCAATGTGTTGTGACTATAAAATTTTATTTTTAAATTTTTGGACTTGGAAATCTTAGGGTAAAAACAAGAATATAAAATACCTTATTAATTTTTATATTGATTACACATTGAAATGATAATGTTTGGGATATTGGCTTGAAAATATTATTCAAATAAGTCTCAAATTTTAGATGCTGGTGTGGATATGGAGAAAAGGGAACACTTTTACACTGCTGGTGGGACTGCAAACGAACACAACCTTTTTTGGAATGAAGTATGGAGAATCTTCAAAGAATTCAAATTAGACCCCCCATTTGATCCCGCAATCCCATTACTAGGCATCTACCCAGAAGAAAAACATCACTTTATCATAAAGACATTTGCACTAGACTATTTATTACAGCTCAATTTACAATAGCCCAAATGTGGAAACAACCTAAATGCCCAGCAACTCAGGAATAGATTAACAAACTGTGATAAGTGTATACCATGGAATACTATTCGGCCATTAAAAAGATGGAGATCTTATACCTTTTTGTATTAACCTGGATAAAGCTGGAACACATTCTTTTTTTTGAGACAGAGCCTCAATCTGTCACCCTGGATAGAGTGCTGTGGCATCACAGCTCACAGCAACCTCCAATTCCTGGGCTCAAGTGAGTCTCCTGCCTCTGCCTCCCAAGTAGGCATCACTTGGTGCCCACCACAACGCCTGGTCGTTTTTTGGTTGCAGCCGTCATTGTTGTTTGGTGGGCCTGGGCTGGATTCGAACCCGCCAGCTCAGGTTCACATGGCTGGTGCCTTAGCCCATTGAGCCATAGGCGCTGAGCCAAGGAACACATTCTTTTTAGTAAAATATCACAAGAATGGAGAAGGAAGAATCCAATATAGTCAATTCTAATATGAAGTCAGTAGATGATCTAATGTAAGCTCACATAGGAGAAAAACTCAAATCAATTCAAGGTGGGGCCAGGGGAAGAAGGGAGCAGGAAAGGGGGGCTATAGTGTATGGCACACCTCTTGAGGGTAGGACACAATTATAAGAGGGACTTTACCTAACAAATGCAATCAGCGTAACCTAATTCTTTGTACCCTCAATGAATCTGAGACAATAAACAAAAAAATTATCAAAATAAATTTTACCTGTTTCTTTTAGTTTTTAAAACATAGTTACTAGAAAACCTAAAATTTCATACGTGGCTGGCATCTGAGGCTCACATTATACTTCTTTTGCACAGTGCTGCTGAAGTCTTCCAGCTTCTGGGTCTTAGTCATGTAGTTAATAAATTAAGTTCAATCAACCCACACTTATATACCTAGTATAAGCCAGGTACTACAAAACATTTTGGTAATGTGAAGATATAAATAACATGATTGCTAACTTCTAAGAGGGCCCAGTTAGTGGGGGAGGGCATTTAAAAAGTAATTAAAACAACAATGCTAATGAAGATGAGGAATAAGGACTCTGGAATCTCAAAGAAGGACATTCACTGTTTCCTAAAGAATTAGTAGAAAATTTTCTTTCTATTCATTTGCCTAGGGCGGGAGCATTAGGGCTCCCAGGCAGAGGACACAGTAGGTGTGAAGACTCAGGGAAAAGAAAAAACGTGTCTGGGGAAACAAATGTAGTTCAGAGGCTAGAACAGGATGCCTGTGGGAGAGAGTGACAGATAGACCTCAAGAGTAGGCAGGAGTGAAAAAGAGAACTTGCATGTTATGCTAACACTGTATCCCGTAGATGAAAGGGTCAGATCTGTATCTCAGAAATGGCACTATAGCGACCCTGTAGAGGATGGACCAGGTGGGTAAGTGGGCAGAGGGCTTGGTGTCAGGGAGGAGAAAGAGGAGATGAAGACAAACAGACCACTAGGGGTATCCATGGAAACAGTCAAGATGACAGTAATACAGATTTGAACAACAGGGATGGATGGGAGAAGTACCCAGGGAGGTGGAATTGGCAGCTCTTTGGCATTTATTGGGTATTAGGGGTGAAGACAAAGGCTTACGGACTTTGTGACTGAGTTATTGTTGTCTCCTGAAGAGGCTGGCTATCAGATGGTGCTCTCAGGGAGTGACAGGAAGCTGAGTGGCTGGACTCAGATGAAAACTGTTTTCAAAGTGGAGGTGCCCTTAAGTCCCCAGCTCAGCTAAACACACTGCCCTGTAGAGGTCCCTGACCACACTAGGCATATTCTTTGCTCAGTGTACCAGGGGGGCTATTGTGGCAGATTTATGAGTGGGGGTGTGTGGATATTTACCACTCAGAAGAGATGCTTTGGGAAAGCTGGGCCATAAGCTGGATTCTGAAGGATGGGCTATGGGAAGGCTGTGGGTAAAGAAGGGGTATTTCTGGTAGGAAGCAAGGACTGAAATAGATACAGTGAATGGGAATCGAGAGTTAGGAATGAATGTCAGCAAGATGTGCTCCAAGGTCAGGTCAAGGACAGCTTGACCTGCACGGACTGTTTACATTGGGAGGAGTGGGAGGTGATGCTGAAGACATAGCTTCAGTCACAGTGAAGAGACCTAATAGGCAGCAGGGGCCATTACCAACGTCGAAGCAAAGGAAATGACAACACGACACTCAAACATGATGAGGCTGGTGTTGGTGTATGGACCATCTCAAGTAGGGTGATGGTGTGGGGAGTTCTGCTGAACACATTTGAACTAAACCCCCCTAAATGCCAAACTCTGTTCTAGGGCTGGGGACTTAAAACAAGAACCAGTGTCTTCCTCAAGGACTTGCAGCCTACTGGGAGTAAGCAAGAACAAGGAACAGTTAAGATGCTTTCTGTTCATCCTATTTTTGAAGCAGTGAGGGTTAGACCAGGGTCTGGGCAGTGGAGACCCAAAAGCAAGAATGGATGGTTTCTGTGGGCAGAACCAAAAACCCTTTATTTTGGGTCCCACACCATCTGCTTTCACCCCAGTCTGTCTTTATTTTTGCCAATTTGTTGTCCTTGTTCCTCGTTTTTAATCCCCTTTTCTGTAGCTGGAGGCACTTAATGAATGCTAGCAAATCAAATAATGTATTATTTAAACACCATGTCTTTTCCTGAAGCCATGGGTGTTCTCTGCTCTAAGTGGGCTTGATGTCCTTTCCACTGAGCTGTTTCCGTCTCTGAGCAATCAGCCTATATATGTGTATATCACATTGAGAATTAACAGGAGCTCATATAAATCAGAGTCTGGTGCATTTTCATGGAATGTGTCAGTCTAAATGAAAAAATAAAGGAAGTCCTACAAAATCACCTAACAGGCACATTGATAAAAGGTATACGGCTTAAGATGTAACTCCATATGCTATCAATTAAATGTAATCACAATTTAACTAAATGGCTTACAATGTGCCAGCTACTTGACTGACCATTTGGATAAGATGAATAAAACACAGTCCTGGTCCTGAGAAGGTTTAGACTTCATAGGCAGGTGAGGAAAAGATTCTCTAACCAGACGTCTCGTCCTCTCTACTACTCACTTTTAGCTCCTGCCACAATCACTTCTTGCTTCCGTGATCCTTTGGCTTTGATCACTCCTTCCTCCTCCACCCCACAGGCATTCATTCTATTCTACTCACAGCACCCAAGGAAACCTCCTCACAGTAAGTCACGTCACCTTCCTCTTTCCCTTCTAACTCAGTACAGTTCTAAGTCCTTAATCCTGGCCCATTAAGTCTCAAGTGATCTGACTTGGATGTCCTCTATAATCATTTCCCTTACTCCACTCACATTTGGCTTCTTTACTGTTCCTAGAAAATGCTGAACACATTTTTGTCTCAGACTCTTTTCCTTGTTCCCTATGCCTGGACTTCTCCCACCTCCAGACAGCTGCCTGACTTGCTCCTTAGCTCTCTGCAGACCTCTGCTCAAAGGCCATATTAACACCAAGTCTGTCTCTGAACATCTGGCATTTCCTGCCCCTTCTTTCCTTGCTTTAGTTTTCCTAAATGCCCGTATTCAATAAAATGCATTTATTATCAGTGGTATTTATCTGTGTATTCTCTACCTTCCCCAGCAATATTGGAAGCTCCACAGAACAGGGTCCTCCAGAGACCTGAGATCAAGAGTCCAGGTTTGCTCCTGTACTCCTATTACTTAGAAGGTTGACTGGTGTGTGGTCAGTGCTCAACACATACTGATGGATAGTTGGGAGTTGTGTGTTGGATTTTAGGAGCACAAGGAGGGTCCAGGGCCTATCCTAGGATGGATGGGGGCATCAGAGAAGGCGTACTTCCACAAGTGATATTTTGGCAGAGTCTTCACTCTTTCATGCACTTATATCAATTCATTCAGCAAATTCTCATGACATTTTCCTGTGTGCCAGGGACATAGGAAATTGTGTCCAGGACCAGGAACACAGCTCCCGTGAAGGCAGACAAGCCTCTGCTCTTATAAAACTTACAATCTGGTGGGACGAAGATGATAAGCAAGCTGATACTTGAGACCACAAGGAAAATATCTCATGCTGTGCAAAGAACTTAGTGTGACATAACAGGGAGGTGGTTTCTTTAGCTTGAGTCATTAGGGAAGCATCTCTAGGAAGCGACCATTCAGTGGGGGCCTGATGGATATGAGGAAAGTAGTCATGGAAAGATGAAGGGGGTATGTGTTCCTGGCAGAGAGCATAAACTTAGGGAAAGCTATTAAGTGGGGATGGGCTTGGGGTGTTCATGGGACCAGGAGAAGCACATAGACCTGTCAGTGGGCAAATGGGAGAGGGGCACAGCCTAAGATCATATAGGAGCTGTCAAAAGGAGGAGGAGGAATGAGGAGGTGAAGTAGGGAGAAGAACCAGACTGGGAAGTATCACAGGCAGAGAGCATGGCATAAGCAGAGGCAAGCAGGCATGAAATAGATCTGGTGTGTTTGAATAACTCTAGGAAATTCATTTCTCCTAGGTTCAACGCACAATGGATTTGGGAACACTACAAGTGTAAATTGTCTTTTCGTGAAGCTTTCGGCAGTTGAGAGAAGAGAGCTCTTTCTCTAAAAAATATATCCTCTGGGTGGGCCTTAATTAAAAGACTATACTAAAAAGTATATTCTCAGAGTTTTAGAAGATTCAGATATTATGCATTTGAATTCCTATTAAGTCTAGAGCCAGGAAGCAAAAGTAATCTTGTATATTTTATTGTATTCTAAATATAACCTCAGACATACAAGTTATTGCCTTCCTTATTTGAGACGTTGAAGTGAAGGACAAGCAGGTTCAGTCACTTCCAGGACCTGTAGAGAGCTCAGTTCCACATCTTCCCTGCCCTTAGCTACTTCCTTTGCTGTCCAGCATCTCCTCAGCTGACTGATGCATCTGCCTAGAATGAGCTTGCTATCTATTCCATTTACTCCTGTTCTATCATTTTCCTTTGGGCTGGCTCTGTATCCTCATGTGCCTACTTTTAATTCAGAAAACATACTTTCTTTTTCCTCCCGCCCTCAGCGAATCCTGGTCAACACCATGTGTCATGGAGGATGCTCTACAGCTTAACGACTTCTCTCTGCTGACAGAATGATGCAAAACAAAACAAACTCAAGGATGAGATTAATATGCGTGGACACATTTCTCCCTCTATGGTAATTGAGTCCCCAAGGAGTGTCTAAGTCTTTGGGACTTTTGACAGATGAAAGTTTTATAACAATTGGAACCCTGTTATCAGTAGAACCAGAGTCCTCAGAGAAGGTAGTGATGAATTTATGACACAGAATTTAATTTAGGTTCACAACTTATCAAGTCAATGGTAACTTATGAGTGACAATTCAATATGTGTGTCCTAATGACCAGCTGCTGGCTGACATTATGTATGCAGTTGAAACCATTTTGAGACTAATACTTTATATGTCATATTAGAAGGCAATACAAGATAAAATATTTATTCAGGAGAAAACAAATGAAGGGTGAAATTTTCTTCCATGAACAATGGTGTGTTTTGCACTCTTGCACCACAAGTCTATTACATATTCATTACTGGAATATGCAAATGTGTGGTTTAGAAAGCCCTGGGGTTAAAAAACTCTGACTAAATAATGTCAGAATATCTGCCACAGGAGCCATTTACTCTTTCAATTTTTGGTTGTCCAAGATCTGTCCAACGTTTCCAAGTACTTTTTCATTAGGTGGCAAAATCAATGAGGGATAAAATGTTAGAATGATCATGAACTTCACATAGATGTTTGCCATTACTGTCTCTTGAAAAGCTGACATAATTTTTTTTTTTTTTTGGGTAAATGGTAAAGCTGTGAAATGCTAAGGAAAAAGGATATTCTACAATGTGAATAAAAACTAAAGGCTCTCCCTCCTCTCCCCTCTTTCTTCCTGGACTATATTTGTGTTTTATCATTCATATGAATGTGTAAGTGATCATATATTGGTTTCCTAATAGTATTGAGTATCTTGGATATTCTTTTTTCCATTCTTGAGATACTTTACTAAGAAGAATATGTTCCAATTTCATCCAGGTAACTAAACATAAAAGATATAAAGCCTTCATCTTTTTTATGGCTGAATAGTATTCCATGTCATAAATATACAACAATTTGTTAATCCATTCATGAGTTGATGGGCATTTGGGTTGTTTTCATGACTTGGCAATCAATTATGAAGTGGGCTGCAATAAACATTCTGGTGCAAATGTCTTTATTGTAAAATGATTTTTGTTCATCTGCGTAGATACCTAGTAATGGGGAATTGTGGAATCAAATGGTAGGTCAACTTGACCAAGAATTCCTTGAGAGGAGGAGGAGCCAAGATGGCAGTCTGTAGCCAGCTTTCCGCAGACGCTCCTGTCCAGAAAAAGAGTTAAAGGACAGAAATTTAGCAAGAAAGCCAACAGTTTGGAACTGAGCCAAAAGAGGTGGTCAAAGAACCACATCAACCCTGCTGGAGCGACCTGCGACCCCAAGGATACAAATAAAAGGTACAGAACACATTGCCAAGCGGAAGGAAGTCCCCTCCCCCCATGAGATCAGCTCGCAGCATACTCCATACCTCCATACAAACAAGCGAGCAGAGTTCAGATGTCCTCCCACTCTACCACATGGGAGAGACCCTCTAAAAACCAGACCTCCTTCCCCTACTAGGGTGCCATGGTACTCTCCTGTCAGGCATAAAACTGTATATATTCTCTACCTGCAAGTTTGAACTCCCAGCTCTCCCCTCCACTCTCACCCTGAGGTCTGGAGGTATGTCCCCCACGGAGTCCAGATTCTTGGACATTTTCTCAAGGGGTGTGGACAGGGCACAGGCTGTTGCTGATCTGTGCTGTTTTTCTGGCTCAGGAGTGGTGAGAGGAAAGTGAGCTGAGAGGAGGCCAAACTGGACAGGTGGTCCCCTGAGGCACCGAGAGGCAGCGGGAGCGATGGCTGTGGGCCTCGCACCCGTGGAGATGTTTTGAGGAGACACTCCCATTCTCTCTGGGCAGCCAGGGGAAGCTGGCTTCTCCGGTGGCAGAGAGGTCCTGCGGCACAGGGGCAGGACTCGGGAGTGAAGGATATGCCTGAGGCGGTATCGGACTGGCTGGGGCAGAGCACTGAGAAAGTTTTGCTAAATTTCAGCCGCACCTGGCCCTCAGGGGATGACAGCTGAGACAAAGGGCTGAAGCTCACAGACTGAGTCAAGACTATTAGCAGCCAAGTGTCTCTTCCACAGGGCAGAAATTCTGCGAACTTGTTCTGTTCTATCAGCAACATCAATCAGGGACAGGGCTGGAACTAAGTGAATTGCCCCAGCCCCTATCAAGCACCCAGGTTGTCAGGCCTCACCTCCCTCCTCCCAACACCAACAGAAACTGGTGGACTGGCCAAGGAGCCACAGAGCCCCTTGTGACCTAGGCAGGCGCAAACTTCTAGAGCATCTGCTCATGGGAGGGAACTGGATCACAGCCCTGTAGGGTTACCAGAGACTGGGTGTGACTGAGGGGCAAGGCGGGGAAAGAGGTATCAACCTTCCCAGGCTAATTTACTGTCTGGGGGGACCCTCCTGAGCTCACAGAATCCTGGAGTGAGTTATACTAAAGCTGCCAGCAGACTCCTGCTATCTAGTTGCCAGAGACTTTTCAACTCTTTGATTTGAGGTTGGTACTGGCTGGGACAATCCTTTCAACCTAGGATCCTGTACCCAGCTAAACTGAGATTCATCTACGACAGAGAAATTAAATACTTTAATGATATCCACATGCTGAAGAAATTTGCTATAACTAAACCAGCTGTCCAGGATATTCTCAAACCTATCCTCCATAACTTCTAATGAGATCTCAGTTAATACTGTCCTATTCAATAGCCATTCTAACAACTAAAGTTGGGCAAACATGGAAAATATTGCTGTGAAAAGTATTAAATTTCCTGACTTGGGCGGGATTAGCAAGAACAAATAACTATTTCTATGGCACATGGCAGAAACAAAACAAAAATCTATACTGGGTGGGAGTTTAAACTCAACATATTCTGAAAATGTTTCTTCTCAACATTCTCAAATGTTTCTTCTCTAATTTTGAATCTATAACTATACTGAATAGTAAATTGTAGTAGTTTTATATAATTAAATCTCTACTGATTGATGGGAGACGTAGAAGCTGATCATTTATAACATGACGTGTGTTCATTTACCTGAATATCGTATTACATCAGAACAAGGTAGTGTTATCATTCCTTCCTTGATATATCCTACCATTACATCTGTTTGGCATTTATTCAAGTCCAATATACATTTTATAATAGATTTATTTGATATCTCTGTGGGGATCATATGCATTATCAATTGCCATGACAACAACTCTGTAATATTGAAGTCACATTAGAGCTCATTAGTGCCAATTGCCTCCACAAGGGTATTCATAACCTATAATGATAAAAACTAAGTGATTATTTTTTCTTTTATCCTCTTTTATTATATTTTTTCCTCAGAAGGGATTCATGCATTTTTTTTCCTCTGAAGATTCAATTAATTCAGCTTTGCCTACTTAAGCTGTCAGGGTTTTCATCAGATTCAGCCTTTCCCTTTCCAAAGAACACAGGCAACCTCATTTAGCAACTTTCAAAGCATACGCATTTATTTCAATGACTTGTACAAATCATGTATATGACTCCATTTTCCTTTGTTCATAGTGAATTTGCATCATGAAACAGGAATTGCCCATCACCCTACTATTGTGTAAATTTCTATCCCCCTCACTAGATGGCTAAAGTAAATATTCATTTCCGAAAAGAGCTTCTGTAATAGTATTTGATGGTGTTTTCTGATCATTTGCTGGTTTTGTCTTTCTTTTTTTTGTTGAACTGACTTTCTTTTATCTTTTTACCTTTTCTCCCACTAAAGTATAAACAAACCTCAAGGCAAACAACTGCCATGCAAGTTCATTTATTAGCAGAGGAAAGCTAGAATAGCTTTAATCTTAATTCAACTCCATTCAACACATAGCTATTGAGCACCCATTTCATGCCAAGTGCTGAGCCAGGAATCAGAGAAACAAATGGAATTAGACAGTTTCTGTTCTCAGTTTCTTAGCAGGGGAGGTGGATATGTAAAATTAAAAATATTGTAATGTTAAAAGCATTGTACTATATCTTCAATACACTGTGTAATTGTCTATCAGAGGGATTTTAGCATAATGGTTAAAAATGTGAACTCTGAAGAGGTTCAAAACCAAATTTCCTAAGTTTGAACTCAGTTATAGCACTTAATAGCTGAGTGACTTTGGGCACATACCCTAACCTCTCTGTGCCTCAGGCTTTTTATCTTTAAAATAAACTTAGTAACATAGGATTATAAGTTAATATTTCTAGTAAACATAAATTAATACTTACAAAGTGCTTAAGTGACACATACTAGGTGAAATGTGTTTGTTAACTAAAATGATGGAGAGCTACATATTGCTTAGCTAGCAGAGGACAGAAAAGGTGAGACCAGTAGGATATCAGAAAAGGCTTGACAGAGGCCTTGTGCTACTCACTAGTCTTTAAGAATGAACCAAATCTTCCAAAAAAGATAATAAGGAGAAAACACAAAGAAAGGACATGAGTGTGTCAAGTCCCTAGGATATTCATTAAAAGGTTAGTCTTCTCTTGGAGATAGAAAAAAGTCTTCATGAAAAACAGTGACTAGAGATGGGGCTGGGCAGGGGGATTGGAAAAGAGTTGGGTGTGAAGGAGCAGTTTTAAGGAGTTCAGATTTCGATTTTCAAGCAAAGGAGAATTATTCACCTTAGTGAGTGGTGTGATTAGATTTGGACTGTAGAGAGATAATTTTGATTATAACATAGAAGATGAAGTGAAGCCTGAGGTTCTGCTGATATGATGACCACAGATAATGATTCGAAAGGAGATAGCCTGGGCCAGGAAGGCCAGATGCTATTAATGAAGAAGGAAATAAATAATCATGGCCCGTCCTGGAAGAAGATGGACCCTTTCTCAGAATGGAATGCCCTATCTCCTGTGAAGGACAAATTAACACACCTTGTCAATTGCTTAACCAATTTGCCTATGGATTATCACCCCTTCTTGAAAACTCATTACCTACCAATCTAGGTAATTGTCCATCAAGAATAATGACATTAAACAGTATTTATCTTTTCTTTGTGGCCATTAACCAAGATTATCTGATGATTCTTTCCTCCTTTAATAAAATGTCACAATCAAAACAGAGATTTTCAATTAATCTTAGGTTTCCTTTCTTAGAGGAAGCTTGAAATAAAATTTGGCATTCATCTGCAATCAAATTGTTAGAACAATTAAAATTTGACATTCATCTGTCACCAAATTTGTTTCTTTTTTTGACAAAGAAAGCAGAAATTGAAGAAAATGATGGTCTTGGTTGAGAAATTTTGAGCTGAAAAAACTTTCAGTTTATTCATATAGAGAGGAGGACGCACAGATAGTGTCCTATGTGGAAGGCATTATGCCAGGTACTCACCTACCTATGATCTTACAATAATCTTGCAATTAATATCACTACTACAATTTTATAGATGTAAATGCTCAAATAAAGAGAAGTTATTAAACACACCCAAGATCACTTAGGTTGTTGCAGGAGATTTGGATCTTCATCCTTTGATGATAAATTCCATGTCAAACCCACCCTGTTATTTGGCAGTTAGATAAATTAATATATAGTACTATCTTAAATGCTGTTATTAATTATTTAAAAAGTGTGTGAAACATATACTATTAACATGTTTACTCTATTCTCAAATAAAAATTTAAAATTAGAACATAGAATAACTGTATATCAGAGTGGTTGGAATACAGTTTTACATGCAGGCAGATCAAGATTTGAAGCTGTGACTTTGGAAAACTCATTGTATCTCAGTATCCTCACTATAAGATGGAGATAACACTTGTCTCGCTCTGTTACTGTCAATATATAATCTTACTGTGACTTCCTTACATAGTCTAATTCTGACTATATAATCAAAGAACATTTGCCAAGAATTTTGTGCAGTGCTTAACAAATAGTAAATTATCAAGGGCAACTACTTTTTATGATGACTTGGGTCAGAAATATTTTTGTGGGGGCACTTGCTTGATTTTACAACAAGAATAAAAAGCAAATCCCTTGATTGCAAGTGACATAAAGTCAGATACAACTATATTTCACAGTTTAAAATATATTTTGTTTTGACTTTTATGTAAAACTTCTAAGAAATGTCAAGTAACACAGTGTTATCTTTCCAAGAAAAATAGAGTAATTCAACATTATTGTGGCATAGACTTTAAAATACTGGTTTATATCATATAAAATCAGACCAAATTGCATTTCTATATTTGATTTTGACAGCTACATACAAGACTGAACCCAAAGAAACTTCTTGGAGATATACGGCATCTATTGGGGGTGGGTATGTTTGCATATGTAAGGTATTAGTGGGAGTGGAGACCTGACAGTCAGGGTCCTACGTCTGGCTTTGTCACTAACTAGTCATGTGATCTCGGACAGTGTACAGATTCTCTAGACTTAGTCTCTATAGCTGTAAAATGAGGTGCTTAAAGCTAAGAACTATAAGAGTAGGCTGTCCTAATATTCTAGGGGTCAGTTCATAACAGAGAACTAAGAGTGAGACTAAAAGGAAAAAAAATTAATACAGCATAGTTTGGACTGTCTTTTACCTTTCAAGACAACATGGCTTAATACAAAGCAAGAAAAACAAGACAGGGATTTGGTCAAGAGGAAATGAGGTGTTTGAAAGAGTTTCTTGAATGAGACTTGTAATCACCTTAGACTATTTTCTACAGCCATCTTTCATCAACCCACCTATGGAAAGCCTTTTTGGCCTTCCTAAAGGACCTCACACATTTACTGCACTGAATCCCTTACAAATCCCCACTGTTCTTGACTCTTCAAAGGTCTTTATTTTATTTACATATGGCAGACATACTCAAAGATAATAAATTTTCCTTAAATCCCTAGGGGAAAACACTGCCTTTGTTTTTGCCTCAGTGATAACACTACAGCAAATATATGAGATATTCAGAAACTTAAAAATTATAGCAGGTAAACATACACTCATATATTCATATATGTTGCAGCCATACAAGAGATAAAGATAACCAGAGTGTCGATGAATTTTGTTGTCAACTCACTTGTACCAAGGGTCTACTAGGTAGCAAGAACTTTTCCCTAAATAGATCTGCCTTTGTAATCTAACAGTTTTACGTGACTATCAGTGTTTAATTCATTTATTAATAAATACTTATTGAAAATTGCTTACTGCTCTAGGTCTTAGAATTAACAGACAAGATATTCTATTGTTCTTTCTTTCTAGTGTGGAGAAATAGTTCACTGTGTCAGGATTTTGACTACTCAGGAGTTGGTCTATCTTCTGGGCTATTTTAATATTTTTATCTCCACACTACTCTTCACCATCACTAACCCTGGCCAGGATATTTGCAAGAATTACTTTGAGAAGCATTGACAGCACCACAGAACCAGCAGGTATTCTAAACGTATGGTGAACATTTCTGACTGGAAGCCAAATAAATCTCAGGTTAGTTTTAATTTCCTCTCATTCTCACCCAGCAAAAGTACAAATGTCTAGAGTTATCCTTTGGAGTGACTGTAGACAGTGATGCTGCTGGAAATGCAATGGTGAAAGGCACACTCTGCCCAAAGGTATTTGCAGGTTTCTCTTCTTTTGGTGAGAAAGCAATTAAGAAATAAATGTGGTGGTAAAGTAGTGAGTCACTTAGTAGCTGAATATCAAATTATTTCTACTCCAGAGTAATTCAGAGTGGTCAGGTTACTTATAAAGGAGTTTACTTCAGGAATTCAAGTTGAAGCAGGATTAAATTCTGAGGCTGAAACTCAAACTGCAATATATCTGAATTTTAAATTAGACTTCAAATGGATCTGATATTCCTGATCTTCAGTAGGGTATAGTGTAATTCAGAGTGAGGTAGGCGTTTTGATTTTTTTTTATTTTTCGAGAGAGAATCTCACTTTGTCACCCTGGGTTAAGTGCCATGGCATCATGGCTCATAGCAGCCTCAAACTCAAGCAATCCTCTTGCCTCAGCCTCCCAAGTGGCTGGTACTACAGGCAACCACAACAATGCCTGCCTATTTTTAGAGACAAGGTCTTCCTCTTGCTCAGACTGGTCTGCATCTCCTAAACTTGGGCAATCCACCTGCCTTGGCCTCCCAGAGTGCTAGAATTACAGGCATGAGCCACTGCGTCCCACCTGAGGTCTGTTTTCTATGGGCATGAAACAGTTGCTCAGGACATAAGAATTCTAAGTTCAGGGTCTAATAAACATAACTAATTAACACTGGTTAATGTAAGAAAAGTATTTATTAAAGGGACAAGAGGAAATTTGTTTGAGTCACATCATTACTTATCCATTAGGCATTTACTTTGTTCTCAGGCTTGTGCTAGGGACAAGTAAGATAAAAATAAAGGGGAGCAAATCATGGATACTTGGCTGCAAATAGCCTATTATGTAGTTAAGAAGAGCACTCATATACATTAAACTAGAAAATATTATCCTAACCAAAACAAACTCAGTACCTTCAGTGGCCTTCGTGTTTTGCATAGATTATCTCTTACAACCTAACATAAATCTTGTGAGTTAGGTAATATTATCTTCATGTTACAGATGCTAAAACTGTCTATAAAGAGGTTAAGAAGGGAGCTTGAGGTCCCATACCAATACATTTTTAAAATGGGAATAAAAAGTGTATTCCCTATCTGTCAGCTCCTAAAATCATACATGCATTTTGTTACCTTTGAGCTCCTCTCTCGACATCAAAGTAAGGACAGTAGGCTAGAACTGATGCGTGGCCATGTCTTATAATAACCTGAGGTTTTGTGAAAAATACAGATGCCTGGCCTTCTACCAAAGATATTCTATTTTATTAGATGTTAATAAATAAAATACCTAAGAAGCAGCATGTTACAAGGAATTCTAGGTGATGTTCACACAGCTTTTCTCCTAAACAAGTACAGGTTGGATTATGCAAAAATTTTGGATAAGGATATCCTTATCCAAATTCCTTGGGACCAGTAGTGTTTTGGATTAAGGATATTTCCATGTTGTAGAATATTCACATTATACTCACCAGTTCAGCATCCCTATTTTGAAAACCCATATCCAAAATGCTCCCATAAGCAACATTTCCTTTGAGAGTCATGTCTGTAGCCAAAGTGTTTCAGGTTTTGGAGCATTTGGAATTCTGATTTTTGGATTAGTGATACACAGTATTTAGGAATCAGTAAACCAGCACCTTGTATTCTACAGAAGGCCCCACAGAGCTGGTCAGAATTAGAAAAGCTTGGACTCTACACAAGATGTGGCAGATCAGAATCTATATTTTAATGAGATCCCTCATTGATCTGTGTGCACAGAAAAGTTTAAGAAGCACAGATGGTTCTTTTTTGGGGAGTGGGACAGAGTCTCACTATGTCATCATCAGTACAATGTCATGGCATCACAGCTCACAGCAATCTCAAACTCTTAGACTCAAACAATTCTTTTGCCTTGGCCTCCAAAGTAGGTGGGACTACAGGTGCCTGCCACAACGTCTGGCTATTTTTTTGATTGTAGTTGTCATTGTTTGTTTGGCAGACCTGGGCCAGATTTGAACCTGCCAACTCTGGTGTATGTGGCTGGTGCCCTTCGCCACTGAGCTATAGGTACTGAGCCATGAAGCATAGATGGTTCTTTTACAATTAAAGTTTATAGTCCTGTTTACTAAAAGCTTTTGGGATCCTGGAAAAAAAAAGTAAATGTGGGCTAAAGTTGGGAAGAAGTTGGATTGGCAGACCAGAAGAGGAATTCTGAAACACAATACCACTAAAAACAGCATAGACCTCAGTCTAGAATCATGGGCTGATGCATAGAAGGATTTGAAGAGAAGCTTTTATATTCTACCTCTCCTTCATGATCCAGACTAAGTGCCTTGGGCAAGTCTCCTTTTGTTCAGTGTCTTTTCTATAACAAGAACATAGGATGAAACTCCTGATTCTGTTTCCCACACTGTAGATCAGATACTTCAGTGGGTGACTCCCTTTCAAGCAAAAGCCATTATTTTGAAACCACGGCCTTGCTATGTCCAGGTTGCCTGACTTGCTATGAACTTTCGATATGCTTGTGAAGAGGTTACTGAAAACTTCATTTTCCTTCTGGTTTTAAACAGAAGAAACCTCTTCCAAAACTGCTGACTGCCTGGCTCTGAAGTGATAGTGTAGCAGCACCTCTGCTGAAGGTACAAGGTAGATAGTACTGATGGCTCGGCAAGGCTGACAGCCTGAAATCAGCAAGGCCAACACAGGAAGTGCTTGAAACACTTCCAGGGCAAGTGGAAGCACAGCCTGAAGTAAGGTGCCAAATGGAAAAAGGGCTGCCTGGGTTGCTGCTCGGAGAAAAGTGCACGGAACTGAGTTCCACAGATCCCAAGGGCAGGGTGAAGAAATGCAGATAAGAGCTGCCCTCTCCGGACAGCAAGAGGTTCACAGTTAGGACCTACCCAGGACATGATCTACACATCAGCCAGTGAGACATTTCTAGGCTCAGTCAAACTGGACTGTAGCAGCTTCATGTCTTTGTCAAATGCCTTTATTGGGAGGTCACTGAGTTCCCTTTCAATGCCAGGCTGGAATTTTTGTGCCAATTTCTGCCATGACTTTTTGCCAAACACCCAAAATGTTTACTGCCTTTTATTTCTTTCAGTTTATGCTCTAATTTCTTTTGTATGACAGGTTAATGGTACATTTTTTCAAACTCTGATTTAAGTTTGTTCCTGTTAATTTAGCAAATACTGTATTATTTGTTAAAATACAGACAGACAAAAAGAGGTCTGTTTGCCCCACCCCCAAGTTTTCAATGGCTTAAAAATCATGGGATCTCCTGGAAAAAGTTATTTAGGTTAAAATTTATAAGTTCCAATACAATGTTCTTCTAGAAGTGCAGGTAGGTATTTTGAACAAAGCAAATCACCATTAATATGTTTATTTACATTGATGCAAACTAAAGTACTAGATATTGAACAGGTATGATATAAGGATTGAGTGGAGAAAAATTCAGGAGGATAGTAACTAAGGATGTTTGCATCTTAGAAGTAGCTGTGCATAGAATAATCAGTTCCTAGACTTGCACAAATTAATTCTATTCCCTTTTTATATTCCTCAGGGTTGACAGGATCCCATAGGCTTCTCGGTTTGCTCTTAAATGTCACTAGAACCTCTGATCAGAATTACAACCTAATTACAACATACACATTTGGGGATACTTTTATGTTAAGAATTTGTGCAAATTTAACAAATGAAACCAGATGAATGGAAGCAAGAAGAACCACATGAGTAATATAATGTAGATGGAGAGATAAAAAGAAAATTAGGCAATATTCCCAACACTTTCTCCTTTAGCATTAAGTGTTTATCAAAGCTGCACACTGCAATAATGGTGACTAATGTTGCATGGTATAATGGAAAATGATTGAGTGATATATTAGAGCAATAGCTACACATTGGAGTGTGTACTTAACAGCTTGGCTGGTTTTAATATGTGTTATAATTACAGATGCTCGCAGGTTTAGTTAAAAATGGTTAAGTAATTACTGAAATAAAATGCAACATGTTTAAATCTTTTTAATCTTAATACTACTTCCCCCCATTAACATGCAAAATAATTTTGCTGCTCTTCAGTAAAATGATTTTGATGTAAAATTTCACTTAGGCTACACAATAGTTCCATAGGTATTCTGCTAATTAAAGACCACACCACAATTTCATTATACTGGTGAAGCAAACGGCACTCACATTGGCTTTCCATATCCTCCTGTGCCTTGGAGACTTGATAGAATAGTCACTAAAACCCTAATCTGTGAGGCAAAACAAAATGAGAATTTACATAGCTTTTACATTACAGGTACTATAAAGGAATTGTGTCTTATAAAAAAGGAAAAATCTTTTTTTCTCCTTGTGGATCAGTATCAAGCTCATTTGAAACCAGGTCTCACTCCTTCAAATCTGTGGCAAAGAGGTGGGCATCAACTTTTTAGCTTCAATTTCTTCTATCAAGCCAAACAGAAGAAACATATCCCAGAAAGTTGACCCTAAGGTAGATATTTACTAAACTAAATATATTTGTCTAATGACTTTAAGTACAAAACTGAATATTCGGTTCTTGACAAATGTTTAAGACCTAAGAGTGTTTTGAAAATGTCTGTAAAATATAACAATCCTTTAAGATACATACATCATATGTACATTCTTGATAAAAATACAGTAATAGTATTAAAATATTTGCAATAGTACTGCTCTCTTATGTGTTAAAAATATATTTACCAGAAATGAACATATAAAATGGCTCCGGCCTGCAGCTATATAATCATTCTTCTTTCCCTCTCTGTATTGTTTTCCCAGGATTGTAGTAATTACCTAAAGCTTCAATAATTTGCTTTTATATTTTACATTCTTTCAGGCTGCTTTAAAATCATTAATTCTCAATTCTACTTTTTTTTTTTTTAACTAGGTCCCTGTAGGTGAACTTTCAAGATAACTGTATCTGGTAATAATAATCAAACTTGATAATTTCCTGGAAGGAATGATCAAATCTGTGATGTATTCCAACAAAATATTTATATAATAAACTAGTGTTATATTGACATTTTAATGAGAAGATAATTTTTTTTTTTTTTTTTTTGTAGAGACAGAGTCTCACTTTGTTGCCCTTGGTAGAGTGCCATGGCGTCACACAGCTCACAGCAATCTCCAACTCCTGGGCTTAGGTGATTCTCTTGCCTCAGCCTCCCGAGTAGCTGGGACTACAGGCGCGAGAAGATAAATTTTAATAATAATTTTTTGTTACCTTAAAAACAAAACTTTCCATATATATAGCACTAGTTCTAATAAATATTTTTGTTTTTAACAACTGAAAGATATATAGAAAAATCCTAATTTCTACACAATTTCTATATGTTCTAATATACACATATGTATATATTATATACACACATACATGTCTGAATTAGAACACATAGAAATTGTGTAAAAATTACAATTTTATATATATCATATATACATGTGTATAAATGTTTATATATATATATATACATATATATATATATATATATACACATACATATATACACATATCTTAAGGCCAAAATATCCTTATTAGAAAGTGCCAGGAAGGAATCTATTTGAACATTTAATTTTACATCACCTGGTTAATGCCTCATAAAGATTAGAAGAAAATAAAAACCTCAGTATATCCTAAGTTCATATGATATTTAATCTAATGCTGTGTTTATAAAGAGTCAGAAAAACAAAGAAATGTTTGTTGCATGTAAAAATTATGTTATTTTGTCTTTCCTCATAATTCCCAAATATCTATCACAAAAATGAGAGAGATGCAGCCAGGACCACAGCTAATGACAAAGGCAGAAACAATATCAAGATAGAGACACAAGAGCTTTTAATTCTTGATGAAGCTACTCCTTAGGGTTAAATAGATAATTACTGGTGACTTGCTCTTTTACTTATTAAACTCTAGGGAAAATACTGTTTGTTATTAAAGATATTAAGCAGATATATCCTTGCATTTGAAACCAGCCTCATTTGTGGGAGAAATTTGTCTTTTACTTAAATTAATCTGATCTTTTAGATTGATTAAGATGATTCCCAGTAGAAGATATGCTAAATGATTGTTTGCTTATTGACATCTAGACCTACAGTGAACCTCAGAGACTATCATTTAATATTTTCTCATGTAACCCTCATTGAGTCTATTGGTAAACTTATACACAATACAAGAGGGAGTATTCATAAGTAGGACAGAAAGAATTTAAGTATTCTATACTTTGTGAAAGTTATTTTTTTAAAATTGGTCAGTTACAAGAAGTACTGAATTACTTTATGAGGATTTGATAGGAACCTACTGGTTTGACCAGTGCAATGCCTTAAAACTTTTTCCAACAAAGTTTATTTAGCAGAGGAAAAAAGTCATCTTTAACTTCAGGTGTCTGCAATTAAATGTGAAACATGCGATCAAATGTGCAAACTGCCTTTTCAACGTTTGTGTTTGGAAGGACCTGTCAGGGAAGTCCCCATTTCCCAAGAATAGCCTGCCTTATCACTATGAGGCTCAGTTATTGACTGGGAGCAGTGGGTGGGAAGTGTACTCTTGGTGAGGACCCAGTGATGGGTGTGAGGGCTCAGCAGCTGGTGTAGTGCTGGTTGCACTCTCTGCAGAAGAATATCTGAGAGGCATATTTTCATAGCTTCTATAATAGAGTAATTTAGACAAATCAATGATAGAACAGAACATTTTTAGTTTGAGATAAAAATGAGCTAACTATATTAATTTCAGAAGACAGATGATCCTACATATTGAAATCCATCTCATTCTGTTGGTGTTACCACTGTGTTACAATAAACTACATATTCTTTTATTTTGGTTTAATTCACATAATATAAAATTAATATCTTTAAGGTGTACAATTCAGTAGTATTTACTACATTCATATTGTTGTGAGAAATCACTTTTATCTAGTTCCAAAACATTTTCATTATCTCCAAAGGAATTCCCATTCTCATTAAGAAGTTCCACCTTTTTCTCCTCACTTTCTCCCCTGGCCAACACTAGTCTGTTTTCTGTCTGTATGGATTAACCTATTTTGACCTAGCTATTTCATACAATGGAATTACACAACATGCAAATTTTTGTATCTAGCTTCTTTAACTTTAGCATAAGGTTTTTCCAAGTCCGTCCATACTGGAACTTATAGCAGTTCTTCTTTCCTTTTAATATCTAAATAATACTCCATTATAAAATATTATATTCCATTGTATAACATTGTATATATCACCATTCCCTTATCTATTCATTCTTGATGGACACTGAGTTGTTCCTATCTTTTGGCTATTACGAATCATACTGCTGTGAGTATTCCTTTACAGATATTTGTTTCAATACTTGTTTTAAAGTCTTTATGGTATATAGTTGTATACCATAAACCTAGTTGTATAATTGCTGAGTCACATGGTAGTGCTATGTTTAACATTTTTAGGAAGGCTCACCCTGTCTTCCACAATAGTTAGTACAATTTTACACTCCTACAATAACATGCAAGGTTCTAATTTCCCTATATTCCTATCATTACTTGTTACATTTCATGTCTTGAATTATAGCTATTCTAGTGGCAATGAAGTGGTCTCTCATTGTTTTGATTTGCATTTCTGTAATGACTGATGGAGTTGAGCATATTTGCTTATATTTGCTGGCCATTTGTATAACTTATTTAGAGAAATGTCTAACCTTTGCCCAGTTTTAATTTGGTTATGTCCTTTTGTTACCGATTTGCAATATATGATTTGCAAGTATTTTCTTGCACTGTGCAGATTGTCTTCACTTTCTTTATAGTGTCATTTGATAATCAAACATTTTTAATTGTGATTAAGTCCAATCATTTTTTCCATATTGTTTTCGTTTGTTGCCTGGAAAGACAGACATACACAGAGAATCACAGTTAGCTGAATTCAAAAACTGTTGGACTCAGAAGTGATTGGAAACCTTCAACTGTAATTAGTGAACTGCTAGAGATAGGATATAGACTTTCTTGAGATTTTAAAACTCCCATGGGTGTAGTGTAAGGGGGTCCCTCAAACTTTCTTGAGTTTTACCTCCTGTAGCCCCAAGAGGTTTTCACTGTAAAGATTTAAAAAAAAAAAAAAACATACTCTTTTTAGCAGGGGAAGGGGAAAACTTACCATTTTAAAATATACCTTTGGGAAAAATAATCATTTTTACATATTACCAAAAACTCAAAGTATTTTCTGTTTTCCACCTCACCTCAAGGGACACTGCTTTACTAAAGCCTAAACATATGGGAGAAGGGAAACACCCAACTCCAGCCCCTCATAAGCCTTGGCATTTTGCCTAAGAAAGGTTAAAAAAAATGAAGCTGAGAATCACTTATGAGGGTCACAGTCAAGGGGTATAGACCTACAGGACTTGTCCCCTTCTCCCATATTTCATCATGACAACAACAGTGCTCCTGTATAATAGCAGAAGATTGCTGCTAAAATAATTGAAATAATCAGATTCTACATAAGGAGGAGTTTCTAGGGAACTCTAAAGATAACAGGAATGAAAAAGAATTAAACTAAAGGAAATTGAAAGATCAAATACCTTTAGTTATGGCAAATAGTAAAGAAAGCTGAATGTCTAGCCATATAAACAAACTTTCCCACTGAAGGTCCATTTATCTCAGTAGCTGTTAATAGATATTTGGATTTCAAGCTAAAATTACAAAGCTTGCTAAAAAACAAGGAACAAGTAAACTGTATAAAGAGACACAGAAGAAACAAAACCATATTCAGATATGGAAGTAGTTAGGAATTATCAAACAAAAATGATTAATATGGCAAGAGTTTTAATGGAAAAATTGAAAAACATATAAGAACAGATGGATAATGTAAAAAGAGAGATGGAAACTCTAAAAGAGAATCAAAAGAAAATGTTAGAAATCAAACACACTGTAACAGAAATGAAGAATTCCTTTGATGAGCTCATTAATAGTCTAGTCATAGCCAAGAAAAGAAAGAGTGAATTTGAATATCCTATGTATATAAATGAAAATATCCCAAACTGTTATTACAATAAATGGTATTTTTCTGTTTTTCTAAGTAAACACTTTATTTTGCTTTCAGATAGGATATATAAATTTACATGTTATTTTTAAGACAACTAATAAACAGCTAAGTTACTGACATAAAATATACAGGAGATTAATGAGATGTAAGATACATATGAGAAAAATCTAAAGTCAGTTTTTAACCTCATTACTCTGTCAGGAAGGATAGGATTTCTGTAATTGATACTGGCTTTGCGTATCAAGCACTTTTTCCCATAAGTACTTGTTTATCCTTCCAGGAACCATGTTGTGGTATTGTGTCTAAGAAATCAACAACTAACTAGGCTTTCTATCTTACCAAGTACAAAACATTACCTCAAGCTAGGCATCTGACAAAGTCCAATATCTGTTTTGAACTTCTTTTCTTCCTACTAAGTTATTTAATGAAATCAGAAAGCACATACAAGGATTCAGACAAGACCATAAGAGGGGAAAAAAGGCAAATGCAAGATATGTTTACATTACAAAAGATATCAATAAAGACTCAAGAAGATAAATAGCCGATAATTTAAAAAAATCACAAATTCTGGCATTTGGAGCAATATAATTGCCTTATTTTGTTTTATCAAAAAGGACCTTTTCCAACTTGTTTCCAGGCTTCTTTTACTCCTTTAATGCTTTCTTCACACATTTCTAGTGTTCTTGTATACCTGGATGCTGTGGTACCCATAAATCTCAGTGTATTCTGTTTTTTAATACCCCAAGAAATTCTTCATGGCTGAGACACTCATCACCATCCAAATCAAAGATCTTGAAGACAGTGTCCAAAATATTGTTTGAGAGCTCTTGTCCTATTGCTACTGTCACAGCTTTCTTAAATTTCACTAATCTGACAGGGCGATGAGCTAAACTAAACATCTACATGGCAATAGCAAAGTCTTCCAGGTGGGTTGTAAAATAGCAAAACAACTTGAACTCGCCCAAAGTAATGCTCTCTCCTGCTGACAACTTCTCCCCCCATTTTTTCCAGTAAATGTTTTTCTTATCAGAGTTAGTGAAAAAAAAGTTGCCACTCTGCAAAGTCTTTTCTCATAAAATTCAAGCCTTTAGAAAACTGAAGGAATTCCATTTCTTGTATTTCTGTTTGTAAATTTTCTATAAATCTTCAAAATTCTTGATAATGAAGTTTTCTTTTTCCTTTTTTTTTTTTTCCCTCCAAAGAAACACATCTGAAGGTTTGTCTTAATTTCAGGTTCTTCCACTGTTGGCTCCTGATATTCTGTTTCATTGGCTTTCATTGTCATTAAGTCATTTTGTTTACTTATGATTTTCTGCAGCTTATAAAATTCCCTTTTTTCAATCATCTCATTAACCTCTGAATTTAGCATTTTATTTTTTTGACTTTTCATTTAATTTTTTTATTAAATCATAGCTGTGTACATGCAATCATGGGATACACATATTTCAAATTAATGCAATCATGGGATATAATGTGTTGGTTTTATCTACAATTTGAAATATTTTCATCAAACTGGTTAACATAGCCTTCATGGCATTTTCTTAGTTATTGTGTTAAGACATTTATATTCTATATTTAGTAAATGTCACATGTACCCTTGTAAGATGAACCATAGCTGTGGTCCCACCAATTACCCTCCCTCCACTCTTTCTTCCCCCTCCCCTTCCCTCTCTCTCCCCTTTCCCATGTTCTTGGGCTATAATTGGGTTACAGCTTTCATGTGAAAGCTATAAATTTGTTTCCTAGTAGGGCTGAGTACATTGGGTACATTTTCTTCCATTCTTGAGATACTTTGCTAAGAAGAATATGTTCCAGCTCCATCCATGTAAACATGAAAGAGGTAAACTCTCTATCTTTCTTTAAGACTGCATAATATTCCACGGTGTACATATACCACAATTTATGAAAACCAGATGGGGTTTAGTGAAGACTGTAAGCAAGAAAAGATACTTGGTATGTGAAATTAGCCCTTTATTACCAAGATCTTTAAAACAAGTTGATCCACAACCAGATGTTTGGATTTCTGCCAGTGCATCCTTCATATCCTTTGTTTGTCAGCTTATTATCTAAAGTTTTACCTTCACTTACTCAAACGTTTCTGAAAAAAGGAAGTCTTATGTTGTCATATAATCTTCTCCTTCATGTTCCAGTTAAGAAAAATGCATGAAGTGCTATTTATGAAGAGATGACTTCTCTGCTATGCCAGAGTCAACATTTTTCTTAGCTAAGATGGTGAGACTGCCCTCTCGTGCAGCAACATTCACAGGGCTTTCATGTCAGGCACCTGCTGCTACTGCCAGGGCCACCCAGCCACTTCCACCATCGAGTGTCCAGGGCTCAGTGAGACCCGTTGGCTGTCAGCGAGCCCATGCTGCAGTTGTCTGCCAATGGTCTTTTATTCTTAATTTTATTTTCAGATCATTATTAGCATATAGAATTACAACTTATTTTCTTTTGTTGGACTGGTGTTCTGTACCTTTGCTGAATATATTTATTAGCTCAAATTGCTTTCTGCTGATTATTTAGGATTTTCCTAAATAAAAATAACACTAGTAACATTCTAACACACCATCTTGGGATAAATCACTGAAGTCCAACTACACAAAAGTATAATACTGGGTCATGTTGCTGATTTTAATACCTAATTCCAAATTGCACTCCAAAATGATTATTATGCCAGTTTACATTTCCTTCAGCAGAGTGTGTCTAATTCCTTACACCTTCATGTAGAATATATATAAATATATAAGAAAAATCTAGCCTCTTACCAGTTTTTAAGAATATAATGTTATTACTAACTATACTCACCATGTTGTACAATAAATATCTTGATATTATTCCTTTTATCTAATTGAAATTTCACATCCATGGTGAACACCCCAGTACTCCCCCCTTGTTAACTGCCATTCTATTCTCTACTTATTCTATAGGTTCAGTCCTTTAGGGTTTTATGGGTTCACTCATGTGTGAGATCAAGTGGTATTTGCCTTTCTGTGTGCGGCTTACTTCACTTAGTGTAATGTTGTCCAGGTTCCCGCATGTGGGATGTCATCCATGGCAAGTATTTATAGAGACTGAATAGTACTCCACTGTATACACTCATATATACCACACTTGCTTCATCCATCAGTTTGTTGTTGGATGCTTAGGTTGCTTCCATATCTTGACTATTTGAATGACATTGCACTAAACATGGTAGTGTAGACACCTATTTGATGTACTGATTTCACTTCCTTTATACTCAGAAGTGGGATTGGTGAATTATATTGTAGTTCTGTTTTTAGTTTTTCAACAGAAAAATTTCACTAATCACATTAATTCATATTCCCATCAACAATGGACAAGACTTCCTTTTCCTCCACATCTTCTCCAATATTTATGATCTTTTATCATTTGGATAAAAGCCATTCCAATAAGCATGAGTTGACATCTCATTGTGGTTTTTAACTTGCATTTCTTTAATAATTAGTGATTTTGAGCATTTTTTTTTCATGTACTTGTTGGCTATTTGTATGTCTTCCCTTGAGAAATGTCTTTTAAGATCCTTTTCCCACTTGTTTAATTGGGGTATTTGTTTTCTTACTATTGAATTGTTTATTTCTTTATTCCTCCAACATTATCTTATATACAATTTTGATACATTCCACTTTCTGGATATATTACACTTTCTTTATCCATTCATCTGTTAGACTTTTGAGCTGTTCCCACTTTTTGGCTGTCATAAATCATATTCCTAAAAATATTCATTATACATTTTTATGTTGATGTGTCTTCAGTTCTCTTTGATAAATAGTCTTGGATGGAATTGCTAGATCATAGAGTGTTCTTTTAACATTTTAAGGAATTGTTAAACTATGTCTAACCATTTTACCTCCCCAATGAGAATTTTTATTGTCCTATATTCTCAACAAACCTTGATGTTATTAGTCTTTAAGCTTTTGGCATTCTAATGAGTGTGTATATTTTGCAGCTTTAATTGGCATTTTCATAATGACTAATAACATGGAATACCTTTTCTTGTGGGTATTAGCCTTATTTGTAAAAGAAGTATATCTTCTTTTGTAAAGCATCTTTTCAAATCATTTGCCCACTTTCTAATGTTAGATAATTTGTCTTTTTATTACTGAGATATAAGAATGTTTCATATAATTTAGACACAAGTCTTTGTCAAATATATGTTTTACAAATATTTTCTCTTATGCCATGGTTTGTCTTTTCATCTTCATACTGGTGTGTTTCAAAGAACAGACTTTTAAATTTTGATGAAGTACAATTTATCTTTTCTCTCTTGCATGATATCTGCTTTTTATAGTCTAAAAGTTTCTGGCCAAAGCAAACAATTTTTTCTCTTGTTTTTAAAAATATTTTTTATCTCTTCTGTTTAGTCCTTTGATTCATTTTGAGTTCATTTTTCCTCATTAAATTCCAACACCATTTTTAAAATAACTTTTCTGCATTGAATTATCTAAGTATATTTGTCAAAAGTCAGTTGGCATTTGTGTGCTGATCTATTTCAAGACTCTCCAGTCTGTTCTATTGATCTATATGTCTGTTTCACACATTATCTTGATTACCAAAACTCTCTACTGTCTTATTTTTAAATGTTTTTTTAATTGAAGAATAACAATTGTATGGACACATGGAGTGTACATAGTGATGTTTTGATACATACAATGTATAATGATCAGGTCAGGATAATTAGAATATTGATCCTCTCAAACATTTCTCATTTGGAGTTCCTGATATTAACCCCTTCACATTTCAGGGGCTCAGATGTTAACCCCTTCTCATTTCTCCCTGTTCATAAATTGTATCTTCACTCTGTTGACTGTGTCCTTGGCTGCACAGAAACTTTTACTTTAATGTTATGCCATTTGCCTATTTCTGCTTCCATTGCCTCTGCTTTATTCAGGGTTTATATCCAAAAAATTATTTCCCAGGTCAACATCATGGAGCTTTTTTCTTCTTGCACCCTAACCTTACCTCTAACCCTAATTCTAACCCTGTGTTTTCTTCTTATACTTTTATAGCTACAGGTATTAATAAACATTGCAGTATTTAATCCATTTTGACTTTATTTTTACATATAGCGTGAAATACGGGTTTAATTTCATTTTTCTGCATTTAAACATTCAGTTTTCCTAATGAACTTCCAGAAGCTTACTTGTTCTATTTTTGTTAAAAATGTCACTAGAATTTTAATAGTGATTGTGTTGGGTATGTAGATGGATTTGAGAAAAATGAATATTTTAACAATGTTAATTATTCCAATTCATAAACACAAGATAAATGTGCATTTATTTGTGTCTTATTCAATCTCATTCTTCCAAAATTCAGTTTTCAGTGCACAGCATTTCACCTTATTTTTCAAAAATATTCCTAAATATTTTTTTGTAGCTATTGTAAATAAGATTATTTTCTTAATTTCTTTTTTGAATAGCTTGCTGTTACTCTATAGAAATGCTACTAATTTTTGTATGATAATTTCATATCCTGTAACTTTACTGAATTTGTTTATTAGTTCAAACAGCTATTCAGTGGCATCTTTAGAGTTTTGTGTAAGAAATCACATCATTTGCACCCAGGAATAATGTCACATTTTCCTTTCCAGTATGAATGCTGTTTATCTCTTTCTCTTACCTAATTTATCTGGCTAAGACTTCCAATACTATATTTAATAGAAGTAAGAAGAGTGGATATTCAAGTCTTGCTCTGATCTTAGAGGAAAATCTTTCAAATTATCTCTGCTGAGTGTCACATTAGCTGTGGATTTGTCAGAAATGGACTTTATGGTGCCAAAGTCTTGTTAAACTATACCTAATTTGTTAAGAGGTTTTGTTTTAAAAAGATGTTGAGTTTTATCAAACATTTTTATTTGTTCTTCATTCTACTAATGTGGTTCATGACATTTATGAGTTTGCATATGTTGAACTATCCTCGCATCCCTGGAATAAATCACACTTGATCATAATGAATGATCTCTAATGTCTTGTTAAATTTGGTTTGCTAGTATTTTGCTGAAAATTCTTATACCTATGTTCACCAGTGCCTTTGATCTGTAATTCTATTTTCTTATGGTGCCTTCATTAATCTTTGGTATTAGGGTAATGCTGGACTCAGAAACTGATTTTGGAAATAGACCCTCTTCTTCAATATTTTGAAAGAGTTTGAGAAAAAAATATTAGTAGTATTAGTAGCTTATTTTTATTTGTATAAATTTAAAGAATAAAAGTTCAATATTATCACATAATAATATTGATAATCACATACGGCATAGTGGTGAGTCTGAGCTTTTAGTGTATCCATCACTTGAATAATGTACATTGTACCTATTAAGGAACTATTCATCATGGGGTAAAAATGTAGAAAGCTAGAAGTATCATATTACCTGAATTCAAAATGTACTACAAGGCTACAGTAGCCAAAAAGCATGGCACAGGTATAAGAATAAACAAGAGATCCATGAAATGATCTATTTCTAACAGAACTTAGAAATAAAGCTCCATATTTACAGCCAACTGATCTTTCACAAAATCGACAAAAACATACACTAGGGACAAGACATCTTATTCAATAAATGGTGCTGGAAAAAATAGGTATAAGCAGAACAAATAATAGGTGTTGTAAAACAAAACTACAGCCCTGTGTCTCACTAAATACAAAAATTAATTCCAGGTGGATTAATGCCTTATATATAAGTGATGAAAATATAAAACTTCTAGAAAAAACCAATACAAAAACTCCCTCATATTGCTATTTCCTGTATTCTACAATTCGAAGTCATGTAGCATGATAACTCTGGATTTGTTCTATTTGCTTAGGATTGCTTTGGCTATTCAGGGTCTCATTTTGCTTCCATATGTGTATTAGGATTATTTTTTCAACATCTCTGAAAATGACATCAGTATTTTGATAGGGATTGTATTGAATGTGAAGATTCCTTGGTCAGTATGGTCATAATATTGATTCTCCTGATTAATCCCTGAGCATTAAATGTTTTTCCATTTGTCTATCATCTATAATTTTTTTCATCCCTGTTTTGTAGCTTTCTGTGTAAAGATATTTCATGCCCATGCTTATATATATTCCCAGGTCTTTCTTTTTTGTAGGTATTGAAATAGGATCGCCTTCTTGATTTGGTCTTTAGCTTGATCATGTAATTTCTTTAGTCAACAGAATTTTGCAAAATACAGATCATTCATTTCAGTTGGGGAGGAACTAAAGCACTGATTTCTACTCTGTACTTATACTTCTAATTGTGATAACCATTGAGGATTGACAATGTAAGAATATCTGTAGCAAATATATAGAGGTCTAACTGAAATTTAACTGCAATTGAATAGGAGCTAAATAATTGTTACTGTAATTTTTTACTCTTTAGAAATTGTCATGTTCAGGATACAGGCCTTATGTTCTTCAGAACAATGGTGTCCAAAATTTTTGAAACAACATACTATTAGTCAGAAAAAAATGTGTCTCCCAGATATGTTTATATTAATATAGCACAATCTCTTCAAATATAGTTATAAACATTGATATTATGTATGCTTGGTATTTGTATACATATATGCATATATATAGCTATTAACTAGCAGCTGGGTAAATGTACATATATATTTTGGACACAATCATACATACACAACATATTAACTAAACAGAAGTTCCAGAATTTTCTTCCCATGCTCAAATGGATTGTCTCACATACATATCATTTTGGATATTATGGCTCTAAAGGGTAATTCTTCCTATTGGATAAAAGTAAACACATAGCAAGATTGTTAACTAAGAACATTTAGGCCAGCAGCTTTAGCCTCAGCATTTCTAATGCAGCCACTCTGGGCAAGGCCAGAGATTTTGCATTTCTAACAATCTCCCAGGTGATGCTGCTGTTGCTGCCCAAGAGACCATTTATTTTAGACCAAGAGGGAGGCTTGTTAAGGTACTGTTAAATGATAACCCAGAAACAAAAAGACATATTTCCTTACATTATTATTTTAAAGAATATAACTCTGAGTACATTGAATACTTGCTTTTCCATTCTTGTGATACTTTACTAAGAAAAATGTGTTTCATCTCTGTCCAGGTTAATACAAAAGACGTAAGGTCAATATTAATATAAAGCCAGTAGATGATCTAATACATGCCCATACAAGAGAAAAACTCAATTCAGTTCAAGATGGGGATAAAGAGAAGGAGGGAAGTGGGGAGAGGGGTGGAAGGAAGGGAGATTAATGTGTTCCCTCCTAATGAACACATTGTAAGGGTACATGGCACACCTCCTGGGGGCAGGACACAACTACAATAGGGACTCTACCTAACAAATGCAAACATTATAACCTAATTGTTTACAATTAACCTGAATTAATTACATTAATCTGAATTAATTTCACATTAACCTGAAATTTTAAAAATAACTATATTAAAGCAGGCAAATATTAATAGTTAGCAACCAAATTCTTTCAAACTACCTACAAATGTATATATTTGCCCTAATTAGAATAATTCTTGCCAAAAGGTAAATTGTAAACCAAATCCAAAACTAAAACATATCACCACCAATCATGTTTGAAATTTATTGTAAAGAAATGTAGAGCTAACCAGCAGGTAACTGAGTTGTCCTTTCCCACTAAATGTTTCTTTATTATTTTACAACACTTAACCCCAAGGGCACCATCATCTAGCTACTCTTTCCCATGGCTCATCCATGTTTTGGGAACTTTCTGACAGGTGAAAGCAATAGCTACTGTTTATTATATTTAAACAGGTCATGTAGCTAGTAAGTGACTGGACCAGGATTTGAATCCAGGCAATGTGGTCATAGTATCTTGCATTTATCCACGAACCCATACTATTTCCCAGGCTTGAGTGGAAAGGAGCTATAGCATTGGCCTGCGGGAACATTTCTAGGTAAGCATGCTGCTCCACTCTTTAAATCCTTGTGTTTCTGTCACCACTATCTCTCCAGGTCGTCCAGCTTTCTGTGATACTCTCACTCTATCACTGGTGCTACCAGTGCCACATAAAGAAGAGGAAAGTCTCCTTTGTTCTTCTAATGAAATCATACGTGTAAGGACCACTGGCCAGACAGATTCAACATGACTACTCCACATGGCCATTCTCTACACGGATCTGAACACTTCATTCATGGCCATGAGTTACTTTGACCAGAAACCTAGAGTTAGCTGAACCTTGTAAGTGTTTTCCCAACTTACTACAGGTTGGGGGCCATGGTGAGTCCCACACAAATGACCTGAACTTTGACTTTTGACATTGTCCTGATAAAAGCCCTTGTTATTCATTATTCATAATGTAATTTTAATAAGTATAGTCTAAGAAGCCAATCAGTCTGGTCCTGCAGCTCCAGAAAAGTATCACGCATACAACTGACTCTCTTCAACAGGTTAGGACCTAACCTAACTGGCAAAACCTTAAAAATGTTAATCACTCCTTGCTCTGCACTAATGAAGGCCAGTGTCCCAATCTACAGGGCCTTATGAGAACTTCACATATTTCTGCTAATACTGGTTTGACAGAGCTAGAAAACATACTATGAACACATACACACCCCTCAGTTAGTTCATCTATGAAATGCTAGGTTTAAAAATTATTGAAATTCTCTCTCACAATATCACAGAATTTACAGAACTTTCTGAAGTTCAAATTAATTGCCATCATAATTTTACACATCATTGTCAGAGCACAGTGGTTATAAGCATGTATTCATTGTTTAAAAAAAAGTAACAACCAGAAAAATGAAAATCCAGCTGACAGATAAATGACCTAAGCATTTGCTCCACTTGGTATAATGTGAAAGAAAATAAAAGTTATTTTCATAATTTTTACTTATCTACAATAGAAAAATTTATCCATTTATATACCTGAGCATCTGTGAGTTACTATTTCCAGGTCAAATTATTGCCATATAATAAAGGCTGATAATTACCACTATCTTATCCAGTAATGTACTAACTCATTACCAAACAGAGTTACAGAGTCCTTGGTTCAAAGTCTGTTTTTTCACTTTGCAGCTGTATGAGTCTAAGTAAAGCACATAATTTTCTTGAATTAATTAAAGTTGGGAACAATACTTCCCAAACTTTAGAGTTTCCTGTGAGGCTGAAAGATGTACAGAGTGTGCATGTGTGTGTACGTGTGAATGAGTGCGTGTTCTCCAGATGAGCGTCCTGCTTGTCTGTAGGATGCTTGAAGACAAACAGCACTAGCATAGTGAATAGAGTTGGAGGGTGAAGACCAACACGCATAGTTCCTTCATATAGTAGAACCCCTGTAAGTTGACCACCCAAGGGGCTGTAGCAAACTGATCAACGTACAAAGGTGGTAACAGAAGGAACTAGGCCTGCTGTACTGATATGTACATGTGGTGCAGGTCTGTCTATGAAAATTAATAGGTCAACCTAAGGAGGTAGTCAATGTAGGGAAGTGGCCAACTATGGAGGTACTACTGTGTATTTAATTTTCCATTATTTATAACAGCTCATGACCTTAAAATGTGATTTATTTTGGCTCCAGCCAGTTTTCTCATTAGAGAGACTCTCAGGTTAGTACAGATCTCATTCTACCTCCCATTTCACTGGAGTGATAGCTCAGAGGTAATTTAGGGTCCAAAGGCTATGTGGTGGTTTGCTTCTAGTTTTCAAAACCCTATTTTTGTTCTTAAGCTTTAGATCTAAAATACAAATCTTTGGATTCTATTTAAATCTCCAGTGAATTTTAACAATGATCTCATTTATAAAATAACACAGTGTTTTAAATTATATTCATAAATTTAATGTAGTTTGTAGTACTTTAGCTAACTTATAAAATAAGATATCCCCAATTACTTTATAAAACAAACAGAATTAAAACTATAAATATAGCAATTCTTAGATTATTTTAAATTTTCCAGTGTAACTTGTATTCTTAGTAAATTATAAGTCTAAAGCAATTACTGGATGACATACTTTAAATTACAATCACACATCTAATATTTTACTTGGAAAAGACAAATATTCTTAAACATTACTAAATTCTCTTTACATTTATTCTCCTAAACTAACTGAAATACTAAATATGGAAAAATACCTGCTTAGCACCAAAATATTTATTCTATGGATGTGATTCTATTAAAACTGTTTATGTTTAATCCTAAATCTTCCTGTGGTTAAAGACCTTAAGGAAAAAATTACATCACCCTATACACCTTCTCAGAGGATTAAGGTCATATAAGGACCAGAAATATAGGCCGGAATTATGAGGTCTACAGTTACAATTACCCTGGGTGATTTTTCTCACAATCCTAACTGTCAAGCTGACTTCTATTTGGGGGCACTATACGTTAGAGTCCTTAAATTAAAGAAGGAGGATGGTAATGTTACTCATTTTCCTAAGCTTAAGTCACATTCTTACTTCATTCTGGCATTTTTTTTTTCACATATACTTGCAGCCTTCCACCTAGGCTGCTACATTAATCACTTCATTGAATTTTTTGTGCCTTTGTCTCTAATTATATAGATTTGATAACTTCACAGGAATTAGTCAATTCTTTTGAAATCTACTTTATTTATTAGGTAAAGAATTTTTGGATTTTAGAGCTGGGTCTGGTGGCTCACATCTATAATCCCAGCACTCTGGGAGGCCAAGGAGGGTAGATTGCCTGAGGATAGGAGTTCAAGGCAAGCCTGAGCAAGAAAGAAACCCTGTCTCTACTGAAAAAAAAAAAAAAAAAGCTAGCTGGGCATTGTGGCCAGTGACTGTAAGTTCCAGCTACACAGAAGGCTGAGGCCAGAGGATTGCTTGAGCCCAGGAGTTTGAGGTTGCTGTGAGCTGTGATGCCATGGCAATCTACTCAGGGTGCTAGAAAGACACTTTGTCTCAAAAAACAAAAAGGAAAATTAAAAAAGTATTTTTGGATTTCAGAATGGTTTTCCTGGAAATTCTACAGCCCTCCTATGGCTTACAAGAAAGACAAGATTCAGGTGTAGTATAAACATAAACATGCATGCAAAAAATGTTGTACCAGATAAACCAAAAAAAGAGACACACCCTCAAACACACCGTGCTGAAAAACTCTCGAGCTACCATTTATACCACAGCCTGCAGTTGTGGGTGTGCGGGTACTATTTTGGGCAGTGATGATACAGTCATCATAATAATGGCAAGGTCTCTGCTTTCCTGGGGCTTAGGAAAGTGAGAGCAAAAAGCTAATCAATGAGTGAGCAAGCCGTAAAACCAGACCATTAGAGCTTCGAAAGTGCCATAAAGTAAATGAAGTAAGAGGACATGTTAGAGAGCCAGAGTGTATGACCACGGAAGGGCTAGTTTTGACAGTGGTATTTGTAAACTTGTCTAATGAGGTGAACTTTGAGCTGGGGGATGAGAAAAAGTATTTCTGTGAGACTCCAAGGAAAAGTTTTTAGATAGTTTGTACATAAAGAGTGCAGACCAAAAATGTCAACTGCAGTATTATTAGCATGTTTCAAGGAATGAAGAAGAACAGTGTGGCTGAGAAGGAATGGGCAAGGGAAGGTGTGATGTGAGCCAGGATGAACAGTGTTTGGGCAAGACCACACAGGACTAAGAGGCTCTGGTGGAATCATGGAAGGAAGTTTGGATTGCAATGGAAGCCTTTTAAGAAGTTTGAAGCAGGGATTTGATTTAATTTTTTTTGTTTCTTTGTTTTGTTTTGAAGACAGAGTCTTACTCTGTCACCCTGACTTAACACAATAGTGACATTTTAGCTCACAGCAACCTCAAACTCCTGAGCTCACGCAATCCTCCTGCCTCAGCCTCCTGAGTAGCTGGGACAACAGGTGTTTGCCACCATGGGTGGCTAATTTTTCTACTTTTTGTAGAGATGGGGATTCAGTCTTGCTCAGGCTGGTGTTGCACTCCTGAGCTCAAGTCATCATCCCATCTTTACCTCCCAGCAAATGCTAGGATTCCAGACCCCCGGCCTGATTTACCTTTTTAAAAAATTATTTGACCTTGATATAAGTCTAAATATTAGAGAAGGAAAAGAGTCTGCATTAGAGATATTTTTGGCTTGGTCTAGAGTTGTGTGCTAGAGCAGTTGGAAGAAATGGGCAGTTTTGAGATGTTCTCTAGAAGAAAATTTTTCAGAACGGTTTGGGTGCTGGGAGATGGTGGAAAGTGATGGGTGGGTAAGTAGAGATGGGTACCACTTGCCAAGATGAAGATGACTGAGGAAGAAACAGGTAGGTTTGGAGAAGAGAAGCCAATTTTATTTTTTTATTAAATCATAGCTGTATACATTAATGTAATCATGGGGTACAATGTTGGTTTTATATACAATTTGAAATATTTTCATCAAACTGGTTAACATAGCTTTCATGGTATTTTCTTAGTTATTATGTTCAGACATTTATATTCTACATTTGGTAAGTTTCACCTGTACCCTTCTAAGATGCACCCCCCAATTTTTAATGGAAAAGAAATCTCTTATGATCCAAGAGAGACATACAGATGGATGATGATGAGAGCAGTCTCAACATAAGAGAGGATGGAAGCCAGCATAAAAGAAAAGTGGGGGGTAATTAGCCTTAAACAAATATACAAACGTTATTGGTAATCAAAGGAAAGAAGAAAATAGACATATAGGAGTCAGAGTTTTAGATTTTGTGCTACAAAAATGGAGCCATTTACAAGAATTATTGTTGTAGATAAAAAAATGAGAGAAGGAATGATATGGTTTCTGCATATTTTTACTACTTTTGCTACTTTATTTAAACTACTTCATTTTCTAATAAAGTTCCTTACTAAACAAAATCTGAACAGTAATCAGACCGGTTTGTCAACAATTTGTCTCTGGTGATCAAAAGTATTTTATTTTTCCTTTCTACTATATCTGGTGATGTATTTACTGTAGGTTAACAGAGAACACACAATTAGGAGATTAATTTGCTTTGGCGTCGTGAAGCTTACAGTTAAAAGACAAACAGTATGTTCATACAATACATAATTATTTACTAGTTTGGGGCTATCTTTTGGCACATTAGAGAGAGAGCTTACAAATTAAAATGAATATAAATAATAATTTTCTCTTCTGGGAGCAGCACTAGATACTAGGACAGGGAATATGAGATATTTGTATTGTTATTATTATTATTGTCAGGATTTCAGTTGCTGTCTTATGGTTCTCTGATTCTTATCTTTTTTCTGTCTCTCATGAATGCAATATTTTACTGTTTTATGCAACAGATTCTTAATTCCCAGACAATAATTCCATATCACAGAAACCATGTACACTTACCCACATACACACACATGCCTGCCAACAGCAAGCAGCCCCCACTCCATCTCTCTTGTCTTTTTGACCACAGCTGTATAGCAATAAACATTAGTCAGGAGTCACCCATTTTATATAGAATTGCCACCGTGAAGGATAGTAGAATCTTCATGAGCACTGACTCAGAAAGCTAGAGTTCCCACTACCACCAAAAGAAGGCACCAAACCTATCAAACTTCCCATCACTATTGTTTAGTTCCTCTATTGCAATTGCTCTAACAAAATCTCAAATAGGAATTAAATGTGATTTGATTTAGGAAAAGCTATATGTAGCAATGCTGTAATTGGATTACTGCTTTCATTTGTTCTATATAATAGGGGAAATTTGGCAGGATTCAAATATAAAAAAATGTTTTGCACTTAGCATAGTAATACTGAGTGAATTAGGACAAGAAGAAAATTGTGAAAGTGAAAACAGTTATAGGAAAATCCAGTTAGAAGGAAAAATATGAGGAGAGAATGTACGTATAATTAATGAAAAGGATTACAAGGGGTCAGAGTTAATAAAGAGAAATCAAATTTAGTTATAGGTACTATTCTTCCTACTAAGAAACTTCAGGTGGCTGAGATTTCATCCGTATAGATTTTGTTTCTGAATGAATATCAGTCAATCAACAAGTCAACCACTGATAACTCACAAAATCTCTTCACCGATTTGGAATATAAGAAATGTTTTCTACACTCTAAAAGTTCCTAAGAGAAACAGTCAAGTAATTTAAGAAGAGACTTTTGGTAATAGAAATAAAGATTAGAGTTGTTTATTACTTTACACACGAGGATTTGAAATATAAAATATTCTATCCATGGTTACTATGTGTTAGACACAGTATCCAAATCTAGGAATCTCCAGCTCAAGACTCCAAGGCTCCTGGTCTTCCCATGTACCATAAATTATCTGACTGACTAAACACTTATGGGAATTCAGAGAATAGGAATTAATTTGACATTAAGTTCTTCAATGGGCTTTCCAAAGAAAGATTTGCTTGAGTTTATTCTTGAGAAAAGAATGGGATTTTTAAAAGCAGGATGAAGTCAAGAAGATGAGGAGGAAAAGAGGACCCCTAAGTGCAAAGCTAATAAGAAGGCAGGCCCGAGACTGTGATGAGCACGGGGAAACATGCAAGGCTCCGGGCCTGAAGAGAGTTGTGTGGGGTGATGTGAAATGTTGGGGCATAAGTCTGGACTGGACTTGTGGGGCAGCCAACTTATGGGAAACTCATATAACGGAGAAAGGACAAAAATAAAGTTTATATGGAAGGAAACAATGAGGCATTGTACATTTCTCTTGCATAACAAAATCAAAGATTTAGAAAAAACAGGCTAGGCTCGGCGCCTGTGGCTCAACGGGCTAAGGCGCCAGCCATGTACACCTGAGCTGGCGGGTTCGAATCCAGCCCGGGCCCACCAAACAACAATGGTGGCTGCAACCAAAAAATGGCCGGGCGTTGTGGCGGGCGCCTGT
>CAUYRH010077804.1:0-24590 GCA_963574655.1 Perodicticus potto
TTGGCTGCCCATAAAGGTAGACTTTTTTATTATTGGTTTTCCGTAATAAAAGGTAGTTTTTATTTCTGTTTTCTATTGATTGCATTGAAGATTTCTTTTTGCATAAAAATTTGGTAACTTCTATGAAGCACTAGAAGCCTTGTATGTATGAAGCTACGGTTTAGGAAAATGGTAGTAATGTTAATTTTGAATTATCCTTATCTCATAAAGAAGTAACCTATTGTTTGATCCACAGAAGATGAATAAAATATTGCCTGGCAAAAGAAAAAAAAAAAAAAGAAAGAGGAAAGAAGAAGAAGGCTCGTGGCCCACAAGCCTAAAATTTTACAGTTTAGACTTCTATGGGAATAGTCTGTTTCCCCTGGCTCTAAAAGATTGTTTACTTCTTCCTTGATAATTTTATGTATTTGTTCTCGAGCGCATGTTCTTCTTTCCTATGCTTAGAGTTCAGCAATATGGAAGAAGAAAGCTTAGTAGATAAAATTTTGATAATATATTGGCTATCAGAAAAATAACACTGGTATTTTTTTTTGTCATTTAATAGTTTTATTTATTTATTTATTTTATTAAATCACAGCTGTGTACATTAGTGCAATCAAGGGGTACAATGTGCTGGTTTCATACACCAATCTGAAATGTTTTCATCAAACTGTTTAACATAGCCTTCGTGGCATTTTCTTTTTCTTTTTTTTTTCCAGTGGTAAGACAGAATTTATTTACAAAAAAGAGTACAGAAAACACTAAAACTCCTAGTAGAGAGAGAGAACTCAAGTGGGGAGAGAAAAGCTCTCTCCCGGTCTTTCCCTGTCTCCCCCTTTAGGCTTTTAGTCTCGGGGTATATATAGGTGTATGGGTTCCTTGGCCAGGAAGCGAATGAACACGGTCCCTTCCTCAGGGCAAAGTGAATGAGTGTATCAATGAATGAACACAGTCCCTTCCTCGGGGCAAAGTGAATGAATGTATCAATGAATGGACACAGTCCATTCATGGAATTGAGGCCTAGGAAATTCGCGTGAAATTGACCTAGGCATAGGAAATGGGGGTTCCACATTTAGTCCTAAGTGTAAAGTGAAGGAGACACCAAATTTAATTGTTTTAAATTGTAATATTTTACAGAAAATTAAAAAATATATATTATTATCTTGAAAATATTTTCAAGTGGGAATATAAAATACAAGAGTATATTCCTCCTTAATTTGGGGCTCGAAATTGGGAGTCTTCTGACATTTCTTTGTGATAAATCTTGCTTAATCTACGCCAAGACCTTTTCGAAAGTTACAGTATTCTTTGATGTTATCTAAAAAAATGTTATCTGAGTTCACATTTGTCCAGTGCTTACTCAGTGAAAGCCATCATTTTAAGTCCTTAGCTGACATTGTAGGAGACAGATACATTTATAAACCTGGTTTTAAGGCCAAAGAGATCAAGACTCAGAGAAGTTAAGTAGCATGTTCCAGGAACAGCCAGGTGGTGGTAGAAATGGGATTTTACTTTTTATTTTTATTTTAATTTTTTTTTGGAGACAAAGTTTCACTTGGTGGCTCAGTGAGTAGGGCGCTGACCCCGTATACTGAGGGTGGTGGGTTCAAACCTGGTCCCGGCCAAACTGCAACAACAAAAAAATAGCGGGGTGTTGTGGCGGGTTCCTGTAGTCCCAGCTACTCGGGAGGCTGAGGCAAGAGAATCGCCTGAGCCCAGAGAATCGCCTGAGCCCAAGAACTGGAGGTGGCTATGAGCTGTGATGCCATGGCACTCTTTGTGGAGTGCCCTGGCATCTTAACTTACAGCAACCTCAAACTCTTGGGCTCAAGCGATTCTCTTGCCTCAGTCTCCCAAGTAGCTGGGACTACAGGCTCCCACCACAACGCTTGGCTAGTTTTTAGAGACTAGGTCTCAATCTTGCTCAGGCTGGTCTCGAACTCCTGAGCTCAGGCAATCCACCCGCCTTGGCCTCCCAAGTGCTGGGATTACAGGCATGAGCTACCACGCCCGGCCACTAGAAATGGGATTTAACCCAGGTTGTGGATGAGTTCCTCAAGTACACTTCACTTTGAATTTTCCTTGAAAGCCTTTCAGAGTGAATTCTCATCCTTTACTACTTCATCCATCTTAATTACCTTTTTTGCAAGTGATGCTACAGTAGATAATTGTCAACCGAAAATAATCAGAAGTTCCAGAATCTAGTTTAAAGAGAATTTATTCAAGTATAAAGTTTAAGGACAACCACCTGGGAAGCATGAATTCCAAAGAAGGCAAGTCAGTGTTCTGAAGTGTAGACATTCAGGATCATTTATTTATAGAGGCAACGTTTAGGGGAGCTTCACAGAATTTCAACATCTCTCGGTATGAACTTAATGTGTAGTTACTATGATCTGACGAGTTGAGGTGGACTCATCAGGAAAGGTACAGTTAACATTCCACACTGAAGGTGTAACAGTCATGGAGTCTTTGGTTCCATGGGTCTGAGTTAGGTACAGGACAATAAAGGAGGCAGTTAATCTATGACCAAGATCAGTGATGAGAAGGAGAGGAGGGCTGGGCTAGGGTCTTTCCTAGTCATTTACAAAATGAGAACAAGGAAGAAAAGAGTTAATCTAAAGGAAGCAGAAGTTGGAAACTTACTCCCTGAGTCAGTCTCCAGGACTTACCTTTGCCCTGGGGATAATACATTTAAAGGGTTCTGAAATTTTATTTTCTTTAACATAATGTATATTGAAAGTCATTGAGACATGATTTCTGCCTTTTAAGGATTTATCAGTGTTTAAAAATGATGCTTGAAGTTTAATAAGCTCAAGCGTACAGTTGCTCTAATAGAATATCATAAAAAAGGAAGGGTTAGAAAATTAAGTCATGTGTTCCTTTGTTTTTCTGTACAGCTAAACGTGATTTACACCCTCTTAAAGAGTGAGTGAGAGTGTCATTGGAAGACTTACTCCCCCTTTTACCTTCTGGTTTTTCCAGCAGGGTAAAATCGCATGTTTGGCACTTGGCACTTAGAGGCACATGCTTGCTATAAACAGTATTTAGCTTTTCAAGTTCCCAAAAGTCCTTTCAGCTTTTTGGGTTTGTTTTTCTGATACATCTCAGGGCATGATAGTTTGCCAATTAAGTTATAACATAAACAAAATGACTATTGCTTTTCTATTGATTTAATGTCTTTTTTATTTGGCAAGAAACTTCATCACATTACTGGTTGGTCCTGGAGTCCCCCGCCACCCCCAGTGGGCTGGGACCCATTCTGACTGAGAGTCCCAGTGTAGGTGGCTGAGGCAGTGAGTCAACAGGACTGGAATTTGCTTGCTTCAGAGTGATAATTCTCATGCAAATAGTTCTCAGATTTTCCAAAGAAGGGCTTGTCAGCCTCGCACTTTCAAAGTGACTCTGCCAGGAATTTACAGTTTTACTAGATTATGCACAGTATGTTCTTTTATAATAATCAAATGTTCATTCAGAAATAACCTAATTAATGCAGACTTGAAAAAAAAAACCAACAAAACAACCCACCATTCTCACCAAAATCCCTTTCAAACTGCCAGCCACTTCTCTGCTCTTTGATCATTTCCTCCTCATTCAGCAGCTTGTTTCCTGTGCTGGGATAGTTGTGCCAACATTCCGTCTTATTTTAACATCTACGCAAATATAAAAACCACAGCACCAAAATTGTAGTTGGAGCTTCATTTTGCACTATTTAAGAACTGCATTGTCACGTGTCTTTTGCAGTAAACTTGAACACAAAACGAAATTTAAAAACCCCCCAAACTTGCTTTTCATTTTTAGTGTTTAGAAGTGATACTCTCTTTGACATAAATCAGATGTTTTTTGAAAGAATGCTCTATTACTCTACGATGGGATATGTTGTAATTTAGTTGCTCTGTTTTTTTTTTTTTTCTTAGTTTCTCTTTCTCCTAGGTTTGAGATGCCCTGCATGGCAAGCTTATTTCAGGACAATTTTGTGTCTTCTTCTAAGCACAATTGTGTGTTTTCAACCACACCGGTCATTTTGATCTTTGGGAAGCAGGATTCTATTCTTAGACTGGTAGAATGCAGAAGAGGTGTTGATGTCTTGGGATTGCCACTTACCCAGAGTGGCTTCTGGTGGGAATGCAATGTTTAATTTCTTGCTTTCTATATCTGTTTTACTTATTATTGAAGTGTACTCACCGTACAATATCAGGATATGGTAAGTTATGTGAGATATATTAAATTTTAGAGAACTTGCCTCATGGGCATTTTCGAATTTTGTCACATTGGAGTTAGCATACTGCCCCAGTGCCCATATATGAATCACTCACTGGCAGAAGATGGACGTTGTGTTCTTAACCCACAAAGGCTCTCTGTTTAAATAAGCGGACTGTCTCTTCCATCAGTGTCTCTCTTTCCTTAAGTCCAAACTCAATTCACTTACTCATGGTTACATGCTTTTGACTTAATAATACCCGGAGGCGACCAAAACAGTGTGATATAGTGCAATTTCATGGGAGTCTGGTTTGCTACCACAATAATTCTTTCTGATGTATAGTTCACCTCGAGGTAAGGTGGTCACAGGTGATGTATTACTAGCAGAAGCAAAGACTATTATTTATTGCTTTTGAGGTTTGCACCTCATGGGCCATTTTCTTGTATAAGAATATGAAAATGTACAAAAATATTTGTTGTTCTGGCCCAGTATGGATATAATAGTCTGGATAGAGTGGAGGTACGTAGATAAATAGATATTTAATATCCATTTTTTCTTCATTGCTTCCATTCGGAAGGACTCCTCAGAGGTCACTATTTAACCCTGGCAGTAGACTTTTCTATTTCTTTTTTTTTAAAATCAAATCCTCCTCACTAAGTGCTCCATAATTATAATGGCGTACCAGGTGCCATATTCAGAGTATACTAAATATTTTTTTTTTTTTTTTTTTGAGACAGAGCCTCAAGCTGTCACCCTGGATAGAGTGCCGTGGCACCACAGCTCACAGCAACCTCCAGGTACTGGGCTCAAGTGGGTCTCCTGCCTCCGCCTCCCAAGTAGCTGGGATTACAGGCACCCGCCACAACGCCCGGCCATTTTTTGGTTGCAGCCATCATTGTTGTTTGGCGGGCCGGGCTGGATTCGAACCCACCAGCTCAGGTGTAAGTGGCTAGCGCCTTAGTCCGCTGAGCCACAGGCGCCGAGCCTAGAATTTATCCTTGGTCTGGGCAATTTCTCTCCTTTGGTGGCCAAATCTGTGCTGTATTTCTTTTCAAAACAAGAACCCCACCAGTCTCCAGAGGAAAATAGCTCATTGTCCCCTGGATGTGATGACCCTTGACCTCAGAACCCTTTCCAGGGCAGTGACGGTAACAGCCCACGGGCCGAGCGCTCACATGGCTGGCTGTGGCACCAGACTTACATACACATCACATAAATTTTACCGCCTATAGAGGCTTTGCAGCGAGTGTCTGTCTTCTCACGCGATAGCCCTGGGGGTAATGTCTGTTAACCTCATTTTACAGGAGAGAAAGCAGAAGCTCTAGGAAGCAAAGGAACAAGTCATACCTCATTCTTGATTTTGTTTTCAGTCTCCTGAGTTAGCTGGTACTTTATGACCTGAAGTTGTGACAATAGTCTGTTCCCCTGGCAGGGATAATAAAATACAGATACATGACAATGGATTGATAAAGATCTGATGAAGAGCAAACCTCCCTAATCCCTTTAAGAAATGCCATTCCTGGGAAAGCAGAAATTATGTTCCACTTCCAATACCTCCACCCTGCCTGTCTTATTCTTACCAGGCGAGAAGGTTTTCTGCTCTTGAGAATGCCTTCATACTGCTGACCTGTAAGCTTTTACCCTTTAAGAATATTTTTGGTCCCTTGTCTCATTATCTAACACCTATTTGATCTTTTTTTTTTTTTTTTTTTTTGAGACAGAGCCTCAAGCTGTCACCCTGGGTACAGTGCCGTGGCTTAACAGCTCACAGCAACCTCCTCCAACTCCTGGGCTCAAGCAAGTCTCCTGCCTCCGCCTCTCAAGTAGCTGGGATTATAGGCGCCTGCCACAATGCCTGGCCTTTTTTTTTTTTTTTTTTTTTGGTTGCAGCCGTCATTGTTGTTTGGCGGGCCGGGGCTGGATTCGAACCCGCCAGCTCAGGTGTATGTGTCTGGCGCCTTGGCCAGTTGAGCCACAGGCGCTGAGCTCACCTATTTGATCTTTATAAGTCACTTATCACCCTCTGGATTCATTTATTTATTTATTTGTTTTTTATGTTTTTGAGACAGAGTCTCATTCTGTTGCCCTCGGTAGAGTGCTGTGGTGTCACAGCTCACAGCAACCTCCAACTCCTGGACTTAAGTGATTCTCTTGCCTCAGCCTCCCGAGTAGCTGGGACTACAGGTGCCCACCACAATGCCCAGCTATTTTTGTTGTAGTTGCTACTGCTGTTGTAGCTGGCTGGGGCTGGGTTCGAACCCACCACCCTTGGTATATGGGGTCGGTGCCCTACCCACTGAACCATAGGTGCCGCCCCCTCTGGATTCATTTATTATAGTCTCTTGGGAATATATTTGCTTTTCCCCTCTCCACAGGTATCTTTCTGTATTTTATTTCTGTCATCAGTAGATGTAGTGACTTGGAGCAGCACGGGCAGTCACAGGAGGAGTTTCTTATTTGATTCATCCTTCAACTTTTTTGCTTTTTCTATGATCTTTACCATTTAAAGTTACTGGAATTTCAGCTCCCTTTTTTTCTTATTTTATCCTCAATTTTAATTTATTTAACCCTGAATTGTAAAAAGCCATTTTATGTCATTGTTGCTTTGCTGGAGAATTTAGAGATGTTGTGTGTGTGTGGCCAATATTGCCCCATGGCCTTTATGACTCATTTAATGAGGAATTAAAAAAAAAAAATTACCATTACTCCTACTGCCTTCATGATCAGCTAGCAGTCATCAGCTTTCCGCATAAAGTATTTTTTTTCTTTGAATACCCTCTATTTACCCTCTGTGAGTATTCTCTCCTTGGTGCATGGGGACAAATTATCTTCATAACGGCCATTAATGATAATGGGAAGAGCGTGTAAATCTTCGATGCATTTAAAACTGAGTGCTGCTCTGGTGGGTCTTTTTTTCTATCTTAACTTATCAGATTTTGTTTTTGCAGCATGCACTATAGGCTCTGTAAAATGCCTCTCTTTCTTTTTCTTTTTTTTTTTTGAGGCAGAGTCTCACTATGTCTCCTTTGGTAGAGTGCTGGGGCATCACAGCTCACAGCAACCTCCAACTCTTGAGCTCAAGCAATTCTCTTGCCTCAGCCCCAAGTAGCTGGGACTACAGGCGCCTGCCACAATGCCCGGCTATTTTTTGTTGCAGTTGTCATTGTTGTTTAGCTGGCCTGGGCTGGGTTTGAACCCGCTGGCCTGGGTGAATGTGGCCATAACCCCTGTGCTACGGGTGCCGGGCCTAAAATGCCTTTCCTTGTAGTTTCCTCTCCATTCTATGCCCACAGGACACACACACAGCGTGACACTTCCCTACACTGGAGGAGGATGGCTTTATATTTCTTGGTATTCCCACGAGGGCAGGGGCCGATTCAGTGGTTCTCCCTACATGTTTCAGGCCAAGTGCAGAGCACTGGCTGGGGGGTGGGAGGTGCCCAGTAACATTTCACTACCCACAGGAATGAATGAGCGCAGGAAAATGAAGCGAATTGCCTGCTTATCATGCCCAGGCAATAGTCTAACACTAAAATAAATATTGTACGGGTTCCTGCAGAAATATTTGTTCTTATTTATAATGCATGGGAGACAGTGTGGAAAATGAAAAGAACACAGGCTTTGAATTAGAAGAGTTGGACAACATCCTGCTTAATCATCAGCTGTGTGAGTTTTAGGAAGTTTCTGGGAAGTCTGTAGCTTCAGTGTTCCCATCTGAAACATGAGGGTAATAGTCCCTAACTCAGAGGGCTGTCAGATGCCTCACGTGAAAACACGCATTTGTTTTGGGTTGATAAACATTTACAGAGAGTACTCAGTCCTGAGCCTTGGGGTGAGTGCTGAGGGCAAGCAAGATGCCATTCCTCCTATCCTGAAGTTCACAGACCATGAGAGAAGTTCTTGTCAAAGTCTCAAGTGCGTGCAAGTCACAGAGGTCTTGTTGACAGTGTTGATTCTGATGCTGTAGGTTTGGAGAGGGCCCGAGCGTCCCAGGAGATATCAGTGCTGCTGGTCCGTGAACCACAGCGTGCGTAGAAAGGCTTTAGGGAGAGGGCGGCTCATGGGTAATGATGTAGGGTGGTGAGTGCTGCTAGACTGGCCTTTGCAAAGTGGAGTGAGACAGAAGGAGGGAGAGGGGCAGAAAGGGGCCACACAGATGATTCGGGTCTTAAAGACGTGAGTGGACTTACCAGGCAGAAAAGTAGGAAGGGCCTTTGATCCGAGGGAGCCATGCGGATGTCCACACAGGCTGGCTCCAGCATAGAGGGCAGAAAGCACAGGGACAGCCGGAGAGGGGGGAAGGCCGGAGACGAGGTTAGAAAGTGTGCTTGAGACCGGTTGGTGAAGGTTGGTCTTGTTTGCCTTGCTAAGGCCTAAGAGTCAGTGCTAGAGGTGACAAGAAGTCACGAGGTTTAGTGGAGGCTTCGTTACCTGGTACACATAAAACTGCTCTGAAAACAGGCAGATCATGTTAGGTGATTCCCATCACTTAGATGGTGCTGGAACACTCCTAGGTAGTAAACGCTCTTCAAAGCTAAAGACTGTGGGTGAGAGGCAGGTTTTTAGACTTCCACAGGATTTGGAGATAAAGAGAACAGGTGTTGAACTTCGGCCCTAGCACTTCTCAGCTATATAAATTAACCTCTAAAAAATTTAATATAATAGCTGTCAGAATCTCAGCTTTCCCTTCTATAGAGTGGAGGCAATACGTGGTATTACTGTGTCATAGAAGAATTGTGAAGATGAAAGGAGGTCATTCATTTAATTCCTCGAAGCACCACTTTTTGGCAAAGTGCACAGTTTGGTATTAACAGAAAGTATTTGCCAATTTATTAATGTTGATGTTGAGCTCGTACAAACCCTTGTCTAGGAGATAACCTGGCGGATTTGGACAGTCACCATGTTGACAGATTGCTCGGTGGCTTTGCTCCTGTGTGATGACCTCATAGGCGTGTGGCTTTGCTTCTGTGTGATGCTCTGTGATGACCTCATAGGCCTGCAGCTCTATTGGTCTTGTGCGAGGCGGGCACCACCAGTGGTCTGATTTGGCAATGTAGTGAGAGAATTTGGAAGATACTCAGTAAAGAGTTGGAAGGATTTTCTGAAATGTTTCAAAATAAGGAAGTCAAATGAATGTTTTCCTTCTAGGGAAGAGAAGATGGGGAACTATTTTGTTACTGCCCAAGGATTTAACCCAACAAAACATGCTTACTATAGCTAGATTGTCCTCACTTGGCTGGCGGTAGCTTAGGTGGCCTTCTCTGTGCGTCCCAGGCGTAGTGACCATCTGCAGCACAGCACTCGTCACACTCAATATCATCGTTACTTTTGCCCCCTCTGCTGAGCTTTGAGCTTCTTAAGGCAGAGACAAGTCACCCTCTTATCTTTGATTTCTCACTGTCTAGAGTGGGACTCATTAATTGGCTCGCAATGAATGCTTTTGCTCTCTGAGATGTATCATCCTTCTAGAAAGGATGGCTCTGGAGGAGCTGGGCTTTATGGAGCTCTGCCCATCCCATTCCTCTGGGGCTCTGCAGTATCCTTGTCAGTGAGTCTGACACTGACTCTGAGCCCTACTTTGGATATTGCTGTTGAGATCAAAGTGCCTATTTTGAACTCTGTCTGCTGCTATGCCATGTTTCCTGTTCATTAGACCAGTCACAGTGGAATAAACACCTTGTCTCCTCAGGTCGACTTCCATTCTCAGAAACCAGAGCTTGTCTTTGAAGCCCAGCCTCGAAAATGGAGCCATCTGGCCTCTACTGTGCATGTTGGATTGAGCCTTCCTGGGGGGGCTTCTCTACCTGTGCCTGGAGAACAGGCTGTAGGTGCTCCCTTGGCTTCTAACCTGGTATCGCCCTTGGCCCTAAGGTTCTCTAAGACTTCCACCAGCTGCTCTGGGTTGTCGTGTTTGACCTGCTAGCTGGGCTCATCTCACAGCCTCCAGCAGAGCCTGCCTCTCTGCGACTCTCCAACAGGGAGCTCAGGCTCTGGCTCCTCCTACTCTTCTTTGCCCGGTAAAACTTGAGTGGATTGGTCAGGCGCGGTGGCTCAGGTCTTTAATCATAGCACTCTTCTCGGCTGCTGAGGCAGGAGAATTGCTCAAGACAAGCCTGAAAAAGAGCGAGGCCCCATCTCTACAAAAAATAGGAAAATTAGTTGGGTTTAGTGGCAAACACCTGTAAGGCCCGGCTACTCAGTAGGCTGAGGCAGGAGGATGGCTTCTGCCCAGGTGTTTGAACTATGATGACATCACTGCACTCTAGCTGGGCGACAGAACGAGACTCTGTCTCAACAACAACAAAAAAACTTGAAAAAGTAAAACTCACCTTGCATCTTGAATGGACCAAGAGCCCAAGCATCATTGCATTCAATGAACAGGAATTTCATAGAATAAAACGCTTTCTTGAGTGTTCCTCATTTCTAATAAGGATTTTAAAAATAGTCAGCTTTGTTTAACTATGCATAGAGAATGGCATTTAGAGATTAGAAAACTTTATTTAAGAAAAGGAGCAATTCTTCTCTTCCTGAAATAGGGGATCCTGCTTAGTCCTGGTGGAGAGTTTCTACTTTCTGTGGTGTTTCTAGTAAGCAAAGTTATTCAGATATTCTCTGACTTTATTTCAAATGGCAGCAAATAACTTCAGCCAAAGTTTGTGTCAGCCCTGTGCTCATGAATAAATTTATTGTGATCTTTTTTCAGTGGTATCATCATCTTGCTATGTAGTAAGCAAAGCGGGCGAGTGACTTTGAAGGAGGTGCCTTCTGGGAAAATAAAATACTACGTCATCGCTTCTCGGCCTTTTGGCTCGAGATCAAGTGTAAAATGTTGCATCATTCTGAGACAATGCTGAATGATGAAAACCAGAGAACCGCAGCGTGGGCTGAGAGGAAATTTCCAACTAGGTCTTGTTAAAGTTTTCTGTTGAGCTTTCTTGGGGATGGTGGAGAAAAGAAAGCAGCCTTGTGTTCTGGTCACTGCACGGACATTATGTCATTGAGCCTTTATAACCCACCCCACAAGGTAGGTGTCACTACCCTAATTTCTTATACAGTGAGGTGGAGGGTGAGTCACTTGTCACAGCTCATGTACAAAGCCTGTCGTGGTTCTGAACTCTGTAAGATTAGTATTTTAATATTCACAATAGTACCTTGATTAGCTGACTATGTGATAGGGATAGGGTGTTCTTATTAACTGAAATTTATAATTGAAGGCCACAAAAATACTCTATTTTGGCTTGGCACCCGTAGCTCAGTGGTTAGGGTGCTGGCCACATATACTGGGGCTGGCGGGTTCAAAACCCGGCCTGGACCTGCTAAACAACAGTGACAACTGCAACAACAAAATAGCCGGGTGTTGTGGTGGGCTCCTGTAGTCCCAGCTACTTGGGAGGCTGAGGCAAGAGAATCGCTTAAGCCCAAGAGTTGGAGGTTGCTATGAGCTGTGATGCCACGGCATTCTATCGAGGGCTACATAGTGAGACTCTGTCTTAAAAAAAAAAAAAAAGAAAGAAAATACTCTATTTTTCACTGTTGTTGAAAATTATATTGACAGCCAGATATGGTAGCATATGGCTATAGTCCCAGCTGCTTGGGAGCTGAGGCAGGAGGATTGCTTGAGCCTAGGAGTCTGAGGTTGCTGTGAATTAGGATGACAGTACAGAACTCCAGCTTATGTGACACAGTAGGCTATGCTTCAGGGTGGCATCTGTGGCTCAGTGGGTAGGGTGCCAGCCCCACATACCGAGGGTGGCAGATTTGAACTTGGCCCCGTCCAAACTACAACAAAAAAATAGCCAGGCATTGTGGCAGGTGCCTGTAGTCCCAGCTACTTGGGAGGCTGAGGCAAGAGAACCGCTTAAGCCCAAGAGCTAGAGGTTGCTGTGAGCTGTGACACCACGTACTCTACTGAGGGCAATAAAGTGAGACTCTGTCTCTTAAAAAAAAAAAAATGTTTCAAAAAGAAATGATATTGCTGTCTTTTGCTCTCTTTGTAAGTATGTCATACTATGCATAATTTAATACTTAATTTTTTGTTATTAAGTTTCTTGTATGTTCATTTTTATGACCATCAGTAGTCTTGATGTTTAATAAGCTTGCTGAAGTTTGATGCTAAGTTAGTCTCAGCCATTCATTTTATAGATGTGGAAATAGTGACCCAGTGATTTGAGACTTTGCTGAGAGTCTGTGTTTCTTTTTAGAGTCACAATGCGTGTGGGATTACAGGACTGTCTTCTGAATGTGATGACACGTGCGTGTCTGGAAGTAGCTAGTATGGGAGTCCTGATGGCAATTTATCTTCCTCTGTTGACAGTAGAGTGCAAAAAATAAAGTTGCTGGCTCGGCTCCTGTGGCTCAACGAGCTAAGGCGCCAGCCACGTACACCTGAGCTGGCAGGTTCGAATCCAGTCCGGGCCTGCCAAACAACAATGACGGCTGCAACCAAAACATGGCCGGGCGTTGTGGTGGGCGCCTGTAGTCCCAGCCATTTGGGTGGCAGAGGCAGGAGACTCACTTGAGCCCAGGAATTGGAGGTTGCTGTGAGCTGTGATGCCACAGCACTCTATCCAGGGTGATAGCTTGAGGCTCTGTCTCCAAAAAAAAAAAAAAAAGTTGCTTAACAGAGGGCTTTGTTTTTCAAAGTTTTACTGTTTGTAGAAACTACTTTTCACTCACCTGATTCTGCCAAAGGTGCCAGACAGACCTAGGGTGAGACAGAGTTGACTTCTGAATCCTAACTCTAATTGACTTTAACATAGTCATCGCTGTCAGTTTCCTGAATAGGAGTGAAATAGTTGGTGCTATATTGTAATATTTAAGTTTAGAATTTTAAAGAAGCCAAACACTAACGTTTTGTTGTACATAAATCTCCGTTTTTGATCCTGGAGCATATATTTGTCTTGGTTCTTGGCCAGACAACTAAGTACTCTCTGAACAGTTCCTGTCCTCTCTGGGCCCCCGGCATCTACGGCAGGTACATGCGGTATATCTAGCACTGTGCTGGATGTGTGAGGAATGCAAAGATTGGGATGCCATGCTGTTCAGAACTGACAAGTCCCAGCATTTGATGAGATAGAGATTAAACTGTAATGGAAACTTGCCGTGATGGAGGCACGTTCAAGGTGTTAGGAGGAAGAGGTGTGAGTGCAGCGAGGCTGCGTGCACCAGGGACAAGAACGCTCAGTAAGAGAGTCAGGTGGTCCTCGGTCAGCAGGTGGGGAAGAGGGAAGGAGGACAGCATTTCAAAGCATAGAAAAGGGCAAGAGCACGGTCTCCTTGGGAGCTAATTCTAGCCTGAGGTGATTGCAGAATTGTGGAGGGATGTGGCAGGAAGCAGCTACAAGGAGAAATCGGCATCCGGTGATGAAGCGTCGGATTTCATGCCGAACTGCTCAGAGCGTTCTGTAGGAAACCAGGATTTGTCACAGTGCTCTGACTTGCATTTATGGGATGTATGTCCTGACATGCGTTTTTATAAAATAATGATTTTGATTTAGTAAGAAAATTATTCTATGGCTCAGCGCCCGTCCCTCAGTAGTTAGGGCGCCGGCCACATACACCAAGGCTGGAGGGTTCGAACCCAGCCCGGCCTGCTAAACAACAATGACAACTACAACAACAACAAAATAGCCTGGCGTTGTGGCGGGCACCTGTAGTCCCAGTTGCTTGGGAGACTGAGGCGAGAGAATTGCTTAATCTCGGGAATTTGAGGTTGCTGTGAGCTGTGATGCTACGGCACTCTACTGAGGGTGACATAGTGAGACTCTGTCTGAAAAAGAAAAAAAAGAAAGTTACTCTGTTTTCATGGTTAAAGAATGTATTAAAAAGGCAAAATAATAAGAAAAGGAGACCTTTTAGAGGACAAATGACAAAGACCTTTCCTAGTGGAGAATAAATGGAGAATAGCAGATAATTTTGAGATCCACTCCTGAATCTCTACTAGATTAGGTGACATATTATGGGAAACTCAGAAGAGGGAGAAGTCACAGTAGATCCCTTACTCAGGAGGCTCATGCTGGTGACATTGGTAACGGGGAAAACACAAGGGGAAGTAAAAGCAATGAAATTCAAGGAGGTAAACGAGGTATGTGATGATAGGAATTATTTCATGTTGTGTAACAAACCCCCTTAAAATTTCATGGCTTAAAACAACAATCACGTGTTAATTATGCTGATGAGTTTATGGGTTGGCAGATCTGGGCAGGCCTCAGTTAGTCTCACTTGCCTTCCCCCATGTGTCTGCCTAGAAACTGGTGGCTGCCTGGCGGAGGCTGGCCTCGGAGGCGTGGGCCTCCTCTCTGCTGCCCCTTGTCCAGAAGGCTAGTTCACGTTGGTTTTCATGACAGCAGGGCAGGATTCCAAGGGCATGCAGGGCCTTTGAAATCTGGTCTCAGTGCTGACAAATATCAATTTCACTGGATTCTTCTGGCCAAAGCAAGTTACAAGACCAGTCCAACTTCACAGGGTGAAGCTGAAAATCTACATTTCAAGGAGTGTGGGTATTGCAAGGGGTGAGGAATGGGGCTCTTGCTGTAATCCGTCTACCACAGTGATTCATAATTATTAGATGATTATCAAAATCATTAGGTGATTATCAAAGTAATTATTAAATAGTATTACATTAAGGATGCTCATCTGCTTTCCAGTAAGATTAAAATGAATGTTTCTCTAATGCGAACATAAAAGTGTGGAAGTATTTGTTTAAATTTCTTTCATTTTGTTGGTGTTGGAGGAATATTCTTCTGGTTGCCTTTTACTCAGTGGCTGATGCTTTAAATTTCCTTGCTTAACTGCATTCAAAAGCATGAATGAAAGTTTTTCTCTTGTATTAAAAATGACTCACAGAAGAATAAAAGTGTGTGCATACAGTTGACCCTGTGGGGAAAATACCCCATATGATGGTTTCGTACCACTTTTGGTCACTACTTCTGAAAAGGCACCCCGTAAATTAAAAAGAAAATCGACTGGGTAAGGGTGCTGTCATTGCCTTGGGTGGCCCCTTCGTTTCCAGAGCTTAATGGGCTGCTTGTCCACTGTTGCTGGTGCGTTAGGAGATGTCACCCTGGGTGAGGTGGGCTGTGTCTCTGCAGTTCTTCTCTGTCATTCTTATTAATGATGTTTTGCTAGCCCCATGCCGAGCCTTTTAATAGCTTTCCCAGAAAGGACCACCTGCAGTGAAAATCTTAAGTCTGTCCAGTGGACTTGAATGCATCCCCTATGAAGTAGAATCTTTACGTAAAATAGACACTTGGAAAGCAATTATTATTAATTACAGACCCTTTCATCACAGCTTTCGATCATCTGCATACACCAGTACTCACCACTGCTGTTCATGACAGCGTCTGTGTGTTACAAAGCAACAGTGGCTTCTGTGCCAGTAAGAACAAAGGGACTTTTTTGAAAAATATTCATTTTACCAATTACTGTCGCTGTCTAGTCTTCGGGTGTGACTATGCATGTTCCTCTCGGTTGATGGATTCTCTTTAGCTTTCTGCTGCTATGCTGGTTTCAGGCTTCAAGTGCATGTGTTTAAGTTGGGTTACTGATGTTTGGGTCAGGTTACACATAGGTTTAGTTTATTTTGATCAAAAAAACCATGTGAATGTGACAGTCGCATACAGTTTCTGATCCATGAAGAGAAGGTTACCTGGCACAGAGGGTATTAACTTTTGAATGGTTTTGTTTATATGAATTTTTTTCTGATGTGTGAATAATTTTCCTTATTTAATAAAAGGCATAGGCCAGCTATATTTAGCTTATTCACACATAGTTAAGGAAGCTAGCCAAGATAGCCAAGATATTCTGAGACATTAAGTGGAAACTTTTAGGTACAGAAGGATATTGTTATATTAGTAACTAAAAACTTAGAAAAAATTAAAAATACTACTTTTGTCAATGTTTTAAGCACATTCTTTAATGTGTCAAAATTTGATTTTGGGGAAATGAAGTGAGGGATAGGCAGGGATGAAGAAGATTGCAAGCAGTGCCTGTGGCTCAGTGGGTAGGGTGGCAGCCCCATATACTGAAGGTGGTGGGTTTGAACCTGGCCCTGGCCAAACTGCAATAAAAGAAAATAGCTGGGCATTGTGGCAGGTGCCTGTAGTCCCAGCTACTCGGGAGGCTGAGCTAAGAGAATCACCTAAGCCCAAGAGCTGGAGGTTGCTGTGAGCTGTGTGACACCACAGTACTCTACCGACGGTGACAAAGTGAGGCTCTGTCTCTAAAAAGAAAAAAAAAAAAAAGAAAAAGAAGATGCCAGGAAAACTAAATTTCCCTTTAGGTTAAAAAAAAAAAAAAAAAATTAAATACCTAAGTAAATGGAGAGATATACTTTTCCTTGCACAGAAAGAGTCAATACTGTTAAGAAATTCTCCTCCAGTTGATTTATAGATTCAATGCATTCCCATTCACAATTTCAGCTGGATTTTTTGTGGATATCAACAACTCAAGTCAAAAATTTAAATGGAAAAGTAATGGTATTAGAATAGCCAAAACAATCTTGAAACAGCAAAGTTAGAAGAGTTATACTACCCAATTTCAAGATTGCTATGATTTGAGTGTGTGCTAAAAGTTCACATGTTGGAAACTTACTCCTCAATGCAACAGTGTTGGGAGGTGAGGCATAGTAAGAGGCGATTGGGTTGAGAGAACAGCAGGGCCCTCATGCATGGATTAATGTCGTTACTGTGTTGTTAGAGTTACAAATCAAGTCTGGCCTCCAGAGTCTTGTTCTGTCTCATGTGCACACTCCTGCTTTCTGCCTTTCCCCCAGGGATGACCCTAGCCAGATGTCAATGCCATGCTCTTGAACTTCCTAGCCTCCACAACCATAAGCCAAATAAACATCTGTGTTTTATAAATGACCGAGTCTGTGATATTCTGTTATAACAAGAGAAAATGGACTAAGACAAAGATTTATGGAAATTGCATTAATTAGAGCAAGTTGGTTTTGGCAATAAATAAATAAATAAATAAATAAATAAATAAATAGGCAAACCAAGCCCAGACTAGAGAGCCCAGAACCTGTTCCACTGACTGAAGAGCGCAAACAACAACTTGTGGGCCTAAAAGGTCAGCCACTAATTGGTGAATCTGGGAAAATGTTATATAGAAGTTGTTATACAGAAGTTCTTTATACTGTCCTTACTCTTATAAATTGTCTGTGTTTGACTTTTTTTTCTGATTTTAAATAATTCAATTTTGGAATATTTCTCTTAAGGAGGTAATTAAATTTCCCTCTGTACATACTTTACAAGAATATAAAACCCATTGTTAACTTAATATTACACACGTGTAAACTGAATTTATCATATTCCCAAAACATAATAAATAGATTCAGACATAATTAATAGCTTTATAATTGTGCCTGGAAGTGCATTACCTCTCATCTGTATTCAAAACAGTTTAAAAAATGGAATGAAACCACTTTAGTTATAAAAAAAATGCAAAGACAAACCGTATATTCAAAAGTATTATGACCATGACAGCCTGCTAACTAATGCAATATCTGGGGTGAAGTGAAGAGCCCCACATGTATCACTCTGATACCTAGATCAAAAGCCATAAAACAAAAGGTAATTTTTCTGATGAGAGATAAATATAAATATATGTGCTCATAGATATTTAAATTTTAGGTTCATTAATGCATTATTTACTTGTAGTAAAATTTATCCTGTTGGGTTGATAATTCTATGAGTTTCGAATTGCATATAATTATGTTAAGTCTCACCATCTTCAAAATATAACATGGTTTCAAAACCCCAGAAGGTTCCCTCAGACCCTTTGTTGTCAATCGCTCCACCTACCTTGATAAACAGTGATCTGTTTTCTGCACCCATAGTTTTGCCTTTTCCAGAAAACCATAAGTGAAATCATGTAATACATAACTATTTAATTAGAAAGCTAGCTTTATTGAGCTAAAATTGGCATCCTATACAATTTCTCCTTTCAAAATGTATGATTCGATGGTTTTTGGCATAGTTACAAAATAGTGCAATCATCGTTATAATTTTAGGCTATTTCTATCACTTCAAAAGGAAACTCAACACCCGTTTGTTGATACTCTCTTTCCCCCCCCACCTCTCAGATCCAAGAACCACTCATCTATTTTCTGTATCTAATGTAGCCTTGTGAATCTGGCTTCTTTCACTTGGCAAAACGAATTTGAGTTTTGTCCATGTTGTTGTATATAACAGTACTTTATCTCCTTTTATTGCCATGTAGTCTGCCACTGTGTGAATGCGTCACATTTTGGTATCAGATATGCTAATTGAAGGATATTTGTTTTGTTTTCTTTCAGTTTTTAGTGCTTATGAATAAAGCTACTATAAACATTTACCTAAACGTTTTGTGCGAACATCAATTTTATTTCTCTTGGACAAATGACTAGTCCTGAGACTGTTGGGTTGTCTGGTATGTGGGTGCTGAACTTCGTAAGTCAAACTGTTTTCCAAAGTTCCGTACAGTTTTTTCCTACCAACACTGTATGAGGATTCCCGCTGCCTTGTATCCTTGTGAACATTTTGTATGGTCTGTCTCTTTAATTTTAGCTATTGTGATGTGTGTATTGTGGTATCTTATTTTTTTTTTTTGAGACAGAGCCTCAAGCTGTCACCCTAGATAGAGTGCTGTGGCATCACAGCTCACAGCAACCTCCAATTCCTGGGCTTAAGTGAGTCTCTTGCCTCCGCCTCCCAAGTAGCTGGGACTATAGGCTCCTGTCACAACACCCAGCCATTCATTTTTTGGTTGTTGTTTGGCGGGCCCGGGCTGGATTTGAACCTGCCAGCTCAGGTGTATGTGGCTGGCACCTTAACCCGCTGAGCCACAGGCGCCAAGCCAGTATTGTGGTATCTTATTGTGGGTTTTGTGTTGTATCTGAGAAATCATTGCCTAACTCAAGATCACAAAAAATTCTTTCATGTTCTCTTATAGAGTTGAATTATTTTAGATTTTACGCTTTGGTCTAATTTTTGTATGTGGAGCAGTCAAGGTTACTATCATTATTATTATTTTGCGTATGGACATGAATTGTTCAGCATCATTTGTTGGGAAGACTGTTCTTTCTCCATGGAACTGCCTTTTCATTTTAATTGAAAGTCAACTGACCATACATCTATGGAATTTCAACTTGCATTTTCTTTATAACAGTGATCATTGTTTCGTACGCTTATTTAATGAACATCTTTGTGTCATCTTTGATGAAGGATATCTTCAAACAATTTTTTTTCATTTTGTAACAAAATTATCTTAATAAGATTAAGTTTGGGGATTATTTTACAAATAATCTCCTCAGTCAGAAACTTATTTTTTCATTTTCTTTTCTTCTCTTTTTTTTTTTTTGAGACAGAGTCTCATTACATTGCCCATGGTAGAGTGCTGTGGAGTCACAGCTCACAGCAACCTCCAACTCTTGGGCTTAAGCAGTTCTTTTGCCTCAGCCTCCCAAGTAGCTGGGACGACAGGCACCGTCCACAACACGCTGCTATTTTTTTGTTGCAGTTGTCATTGTTGTTTAGCTGGCCCTGGTTGGGTTTGAACCTGTCAGCCTCGGTGCATGTGGCTGGCACCATAACCACTGTGCTACGTACAGGCGCCGAGCCTATTTCTTCATGTTCTTCTGAACAATTTCTTTCAAAGAACAGATGTTTTTGATGTTGCGTAAGTCTAGCCTATCAATATTTACCTATATGATTTGTGCTCTTGATGCTTTCAAACTGATACTCTCCATCTCGCTTTCAAGCCCTTAGTGATGTTCTGGAATAATAACATGTCCCAAGTCTCACATTATCCCTTCTCTGCCTACCTGTTAATCTGCCATTTCTATGGACAAGCACTGTTGTTTTTTTTTTTTTGTTTGTTTCATTGCTTTTCTTTTTTGAATTTCCGAGGCTTGGCATTAGGGAAGGAGATTTTCGATAATTTTTTTCTATCTCTTTTCTCCTTTAACACACACCCATAGATTGATGAGTAATTCCATATGATAATTTTTAACATAAACTTTCTTCTGAAGTTAGCTATTCCAACTTTTCTCACCAAGAAATAACAAGAAAAAAATTCATCCTTAGTAACTCGGAGTTATCATCATAAGACAGGCCCTGTGCCTAATTTGCCTCAGTTGCAACTGTCTGGAGATGAGTTGTTATCCGGATAGTGCGAATACAATCGAAAAGGTCACTGGTCTTTTTTGTACTATTTCGCAAACATTACATTGGTCCTTTAATTTGAGGTTCTGTTACTACTTGGCAGAATCTGTTGGTTTTCAAATATTTTCCCCTCACCTTGCCAGAATAACTATAAACATTAGGGAATATAATCTCTGATTCCTAAATTTGCCCAGCGGGTTGTCACTGGGGAAGCAATGACAGTGCTTGCTTTGAATTTCCAATACGTAGTCTGTTATTAAATCTTCTGAAGGAGATAATTTCCTAGGTAATGTTTTCATAAAATATTCTGTTTTATTTAATTTTGTTGCATGTACTCTTTTGGTGGCTGTCTTTTATATTACTAATACTTTGTAAACATCTCCGCCTGGCCCTTCCTATCTTTCCTTAGTGAGTATTTTATCTTTCAGGTAGAGCAATGTCCCTCTGAACTTTATGACGTTTAAATTGTGTTGATTTTTCAGTGGGTGGGGTGAGGGTCAGTATATGCAATTCCATGGTATTTCTTTTTTTGTTTTTCTTTTTTGTTGTTTTTTTTGAGACAGAGCCTCAAGCTGTCACCCTGGATAGAGTGCTGTGGCATCACAGCTCACAGCAACCTCCAATTCCTGGGCTCAAGGGAGTCTCTTGCCTCCACCTCCCAAGTAGCTGGGACTACAGGTGCCTGCCACAACGCCCGGCCATTTTTTTGGTTGCAGCCGTCATTGTTGTTTGGGGGGCCCGGGCTGGATTTGAACCCGCCAGCTCAGGTGTATGTGGCTGGTGCCTCAGCTGCTTGAGCTACAGGTGCCGAGCCTCCATTGTATTTCTAAAAGAAAACGGCTTAAGTTTGCATCTAAACTATAGCATTACGTGGCATTCCCCACTGTGGCCATTTCAGATCCACTTAACTTATTATTTTTTTTTTTCACTTAACTTATTGATTCTGATAATTTTAGTAAGTAATTTGTATCAGAATAACACTTCATTCCTAATGATGCAAGAAAACAACAACAAACGAATACATATTTTTAAGTGTTTTTTTTTTTTTTTTCCAGTTTTTGGCCGGGGCTGGGTTTGAACCCACCACCTCTGGCATATGGGGCCGGCGCCCTACTCACTGAGCCACAGATGCCGCCCCAGGAATAAATATTTTTCAAAAGACCTTGGGAATGTTAAGTAAGTTCTTTGATATGTGAGAAATTTATGATTTTAAGATCGGCCTAACCTTTCTGTCCATGCCCCTGTTTCAGGGTTAGCAGCTGCCAGCAGAGCAGCCTTGTTTCTCAGTGGTCCAAGTCGACTTGCTGCAGCATCTCTCTGCTTTGCAGAATGTGCAGAATGTAGTGTTAATTTGAGAGTAGTGGGAATGAATTGAAGAGCAGTTTTTCTACACACAAGTCTCTCTGCAAGACTCTACACAGAAAAGCACCTGGCCGCAGACCATAATCCCAGTCTCAGCCAATAGCATAGTAAATGCTTGCTGCTGGTGTATTAAATAGTTCAGCAAATTTATTTTGATTTCTTTCTGTGCCAGAGCACCTGCTAGGGATACAAAGACGGATGGAGCGACGATTGGGCGAAACAGACACGAAACAGAAAACCAAAACCAGGGGCAGTGGGTCATAAGTCACAGAATCAAATGTGACTTAGCCGTGGGAGAAGGATAAAAAAGGGCTTGGGACTTTTCCCCCAGAAACCAGAGAAAGTAAAGTGAGAGTGGAGAGAATGGAATGTGGAGAAGAGGGAACAGCAGGAGGTACAGTGTAGAATTGGGAAATAGCAGGATTTGTGGAGGAAACATCTAAGTGGTTTTGTGGTGTTAGGGCAGAAATTGGATGCAGGGGTTGTTATTAGAGAAACCAGAAAGGCAGGCAGAGGCAGAGCATGAAAGGACCTACAAGCCATGCTAAGGGTCTTTAGTCTTGGAAGCGATGGGAAGCCACTAAGGAGTGGTCATCAGGGGGTGGGTGACAGTGTCAGGTTTGCTATCCAGGACTAGCACTGGATTTGTCACGGGTGGAAGTCAGGTGGTTTGGTAGGAGCCTTTGGAAGTCAAAAAGCAGGCAGGCAATAGGTCAGAGCAGAGAGATAGAGGTGGAAATGGAAAGAGCGCAAAATAAAATAGACAGCACATGGTGGTCGCCTGGAGGTCACAGGCGAGGGACAGAGTGGCGTGGAGTCAAGGGCGACCCCAGATTCCTGGTCTGCCGTTGGTGTCCGGCTGGGTCGGGATGAGAAGGTACAAATGGCTGTGGTGGTTTTCACACTTCACTGTCAGAATTAAACCCCAGTGAGCTGGCTGATCCCAGAGATTCACCAGGTCCTCCGGATCCAAAAATTTGCACTTCTGACAAGTTCTCACATGATGCTTATACCTAAACTTGAGAACCACTGGATGACTGGTTTTCAAATTGAAATATGGATCAGAATATGCTCAGATATTTATTTTAAAATGTATATTGTTATGTCTAAGACTAATTGGGTTCCAGTCTCTAGGGATTGGCCTCGGAATCTACATTTTTATTAAAGAATACAAGTGAATTCTAATGCTGGTGAGACCATTGGCCACAGTGTTTAAAAACACTGGTCTAGCTTACAAGTTGGTCCCTGGAGTCAGTTAGCTGTGTACTGCCAGCTGGGTCATCTGGCCTCAGTTTTATCTGTAATCTCTTCATGAGATTTCACAGTCTAATAGCTAACATTTATTGAGGACTTCCTACAGGCTATCAGCAGTCTATAATCATTTTACAATATATTATTTTATTTTACAAATTAGTTACAGTTGGCCCTCCATATTTGTGAGTTCCATATCTATGGATTGAACTAACCTGGGATAGAAAGTATTGGGGGGGGGGAACTTAATAAAAAATAACAATACAACAATAAAAATTTTACTTATGTTGGTATAAAATTAATTGCAACTTTGGATCATGAATTTTAACTCATTATAACTAGACTCAAACACATTTTTATTAATCAGAATAGGAACCATAACAATCGACACATTGTTGCCAACAAGAAATAAGTTTGTTTCTTTCTGTTGCTAAAAATCTGTGCCTCAGGATTCCTGGAACTCTTGGAATGCATTTTCTGCATCCTGCTTTTTCCCTGCAAAAAGTTGTCTAGGGGCAGCACCTGTGGCTCAAAAGAGTAGGACGCCAGCCCCATATGCCAGAGGTGGCGGGTTCAAACCCAGCCCCGGCCAAAAACTGCAAAAAAAAAAAAAGAAAAAAAAAAAAGATTGTTGAGATGGTTGACGAGAGCTCAGGTGAATATGGAAGATGAGGCAAACCTTTGCAGCCCAATTCATTCAACTTTGGAAACGTTGCTTGTGCAACATGTGGTGGGGTGTTGTCATGGAGAAGAATCGGGCCCTTTCTGTTGACCAGTGCAGGCTGCAGGGGTTGCAATTTTGGTGCATCTCATCCATTTGCTGAGCAGATTTCTCCGATGTGATCATTTTGCCAGGATTCAGAAAGCTGTGGTGGATCAGACTGGTAGCAGACCACCAAAGGGGACCGTGGTCTTTTTTTGGTGCAAGTTAATACTTTGGAAGTTCTTCTTGGTCCAACCTCTGAGCTGGTCATCATCAGTTGTAATAGGAAATCTACTTTTTTGTCATGTCACAATCCAATGAAGAAATGGTTCATTGTTGTTATGCAGAATAAGACAGCAGAAAACAGCGACTGTTCTGAGCTTCAGTTAGAAGCACCCACTTATCGAGCTTTTTCACCTTCCCAGTTTGCTTCAACCGCCCAGTAACCGTGGAATGGTCAACATTGAGTTCTTTAGCAACTTCTTGTGTAGCTGTCAGAGGATCAGCTTCGAGGACTGATCTCAACTGGTGGTTGCCAACTTCTGATGGGCACCACTACGTTTCCCATCTTCAAGGCTCTGTCCCCTTTGCAAAATTTTGTGTTCCACCCACTGCACTGTACGTTCGTTAGCAGTTCCTGGGCCAAATGCGGTGTTGCTATTGCGAGTTGTATCTGGTGCTTTATGATCCATTTTTGACCTCGAATAAGAAAATTGCTTGAGGGCAGTACCTGCGGCTCAAAGGAGTAGGGCTCCAGCCCCACATGCTGGAGGTGGCGGGTTCAAACCCAGCCCCAGCCAAAAACTGCAAAAAAAAAAAAAAAAAAAAAAAAAAAAGACAAACGCTTTAATTTGATTTTTCTCAAATAGCATTTCCAAAGTCCAAAAAAAAAAAAAAAAAAAAAGCAATTAATAATTCATTAGCAAAAAAAAAAAAAAAACAACAAAGGAAT
>CAUYRH010077805.1:0-13949 GCA_963574655.1 Perodicticus potto
GGCGCCTGTAGTCCCAGCTACTTGGGAGGCGGAGGCAGGAGACTCGCTTGAGCCCAAGAATTGGAGGTTGCTGTGAGCTGGGATGCCACAGCACTCTATCCAGGGGTGACAGCTTGAGGCTCTGTCTCAAAAAAAAAAAAAAAAAAAAAAAGATGTGAAGTTTTCATGTAGAAGACCCCAAAGTGAACTAGAAAAGAAGGGGGAAAGAGGTCCACCTTAGCAAATGTTCAACAGCTCAGATCTCACAGATAGGGACAAAGGACCCATTCTCAGGGTAGATCTCCCACAAATGGGAAGTCCTTTTATTCTCTACCCTTGTCTTTACTCCTTATTTTTAGAAGGAAAATTAAAATCAAGATAAGCCTTGCAAAAGCAATATATCCAATATGATTTCTTCTTCCCACTCATCTTTAAGAAATATATTCTGAGTTTTTAATGGCCTTTTTTAGAAGCTAAATCTCTACCCATGTTTCAAACATATCAAACTGCAAGGGGCAGCCAAGTCATCCTTTACCCTCCGGAATTGGGAAGAAAGAGACACTGATGAGAAGAACAGGCCATGTCTTTGAAGTAAAAGCTGTGGACAGTCTGTCTGCCTGATGGACAGGTGAGGACTAACATGACGACCCTGGAATCTTCTCTAATTAGGCTCCTGTTTCAGCCTTAGTTCCTAAATCCATTTAAATCCCATTACCGATGACATGGACCTCATTCTTTTCACTTGTAAATACTTGGCTTTAATGCTGACAGCCATTAACTGTACTCGATAGTTTTCTCTTCTAACACATACATTTCCCTTTGCATTTTCACTGAGGGAGACCCAAAAAGTAAAAGGAAGAATGGGCAGACCAAAGATTCCCTTATATACCAATTATAGCTCTAAAGGCAGTACATACCATTGTCCTAAAGAATATAATAAATTCATTTAAATTCATTTGGAGTATGTTTCCTGGATCAAAGTATCTCTTAAAAGTAACTGTCCAATAGAAACACAAACCTTTCAGCTAATCCATCTTTTCTCAGAAGTTCCTTTTTCTGATGTTGTTGAGTAAAGAGCCTATATCACAAACTTGTTTTCTCTTATTTATTCTGTGAGTTGCTGCAAAGGAACATAAATGGACCTTTTATAGTTAAAGGTACATTTACTGAGCATCATTCCTGCATTTTTCAGACAGGGAAACAGACTAGGAAAATGGAGTGATTTCTCCAGTATGTGTAGTTGGTGTTAAAGACAGAAATAGGATTAAAACCTCGTCCTTAACTCCCAGTGGACCAAAACTTAGGGCGAATTTTAATGGGAGTAGGATGATGAAAGGGGTTAAAAGGTAGGGTAGAGGCTATGCTGGGTCAGACACTAGGGCAGGGGTACTAGATGGCCAGGAGTCAGGAGTCAGAAGATTAAAAGGAGAAAGAGTGAGAAAGTAAATAGAGTTTACTTTCAAGATAAACTTGATCCTTCCCACACTTTTGCCTAAGGTTAATTATATGCAAACTTTTATAAAATCTAATTACTACAATAATGTTCAAAGCAGACAGCAAAATATTTGTATCATATTTCCAAACATTATAGTTCGGCATATCCTATTATGCTTGTTTATAAGTAAAAGAAAGAGAATTCTCATATATTTCAATTTAATACTTACTAAAGTACCAGGCACATTGCTAGCCACTGATATGGGTATAGAGATGACAGACTAGAAACTCTTAGTATGCAAAGGAGATCACATGGAAATCCATCAAACTCGGTAAACCTGGAGCAGAAAGCAGTGGTAATAATGGAGTTTTGAGCAAAATACTAAAAGAATACTGAATGATTTCATTTATATGAAATGTCCAAATAAGAAACTCCATGTAAACAGGATTATTAGTTGTTGGTCTATGGTGGGGAGGGACTGTGGGTAAATGTGAGATGGATAATAGGCAGAGAATTTCTTTTGAGATGACAAAAATGTTCAAAAATTATGTGATAGTTGTGTAACTCAGTAAAAATGCTGGAAAAACATTTAATTGCATGCTTTAAGTGTTCGAATTCTATGGTATGTGAATTATATCTCAGTATAGCTGTCATGAAAAATTCTGTGGAAGCTGAGGAAGGGGAGCAATGAATTCCAACCAAGGTGAGATCAAAGAGGTTCTCATGAAAGAGAGGATACCTGAGCTGAGACAGTAGACATCTTTGTTTTGTTGGGTTTTTTGTTTTGTTTGCTTTTTGTGAGACAGAGTCACACTATGTCACCCTTGGTAGAGTGCCATGATGTCACAGCTTACAGCAACCTCAAACTCTTGGGCTTAAGCAATTATCTTGCTTCACTGACCCAAGTAGCTAGGACTACAGGTGCCTGCCACAACGCCCGGCTATTTTTTGGTCTTTTAGTTGTAGTTGTCATTGTTTTTAGCAGGCCCAGGTCAGGTTCAAACCCACCAGCCCCAGTAGCCAGCACCCTAGCCAATGGGCTATGGGTGCCAAGCTGAAGGTAGACACCTTTGTAATAAAGTTGCAGGGAGAAGTGGCCAAAAAAACTGCCTCACACTTTTCCCTCATGTGTTCCATCCCCAAAGTTATATAATTCACTTTTTGGGCAGTACTTGCTGTTAAGGTACACGAAAGTCCTATCGGGAATGGAGGGAAAGGCATTTTAGACATTGAGCTTCTTTCATTATATTTACTAAACACAAACTTCTCGATTCAATCGCTCACTCCATGACTGTTCAGTCATCTAGTATGTCACACATGAGGACCACTGATGGCTGGGGTGTTAGAGCCCTGGACCCTAAGCGTAAGTTATGCAACTTTGGGGATGGCATGCAAGGTGGAAGGAGTGTGAGGCAGTTTTCACCTCTTTCTTGCAACTCTCATCCTCCCCTCCTGTTGTGTGGACAAATGGCTAAATCTGCAGAAAGCACCAACTAACACTTAGGGAAGGGCCAGGAGAATCATGAAGCCCTTCACACTGAATTTTTTGCATGGATAAATGAATTCCACAAATCACCCACTTCCAGACTTATTATATAAAGACCCCCCTTTATTATGTATATATTTTAGATCTCTATTTTAGGAAGCAAAACATGATTCAGGTGAGTCAATCATTCAGGTGAGTCAATTACTAATTAAATAAACATCTATAGTAGCAGAATAAATTTAAGGCCCATCTATATAAGGAGGAGATGCTAGAAGTCAGAACTTATACCATACATTTGAAATAAAAGTGTCACAGCCTAGGTACAAGTGAGATGGCCAAAAGATATGAGGCGAATTAAAAACACTGTCATTAGAAACATATATCATTTTCTCCCTGAATCATCATTGACTCTAATAACCCTATGAGAAGAGTTAAATATGAAAACTATTAACTCTAAAACAACCACAGAACAACAAAACTAAGAGTTATTGCTAATAAAGAAATAAAGATGAAGTATAACCATAAAACATACTCAACCTAAAAGAAAGCAGAAAGGAGAAAAATGGGAACAAAAAAGGGTTGAAATAAGCATAAAGTAAGCCTAACTATATCAATAATCACATTAAATGTAAATGGTTTAAATATCTCAATTAAAGGATTATCAGATTAGATTAAAAAGGCAAGACCCAACTATATGCTGTTTATAAGAAATACACTCTAATTGAAAAAACACAAATATGTTAAAAGTACATAATAAAACATATGGTAACACTAATCAAAAGAAAGCTAAAATAGCTATACTCATATCAAACAAAGAAGATTTTACAGCAAGGACTATTATTAGACATAATTTGAAACACTCAATGGATCAAAATTAAATAATACTAAATATTTATGCATCTGACAACAGAGTTTCAAAACTACAAAAAGAGATACAGTTAAAGTGGAAGATTTGAATAACCAGTCTCAACAACTGGTTATTAAAACAACTGCACAGAAAATCAGAAAAGATACAGTACATTTGAAACTAGTTGACATTGGCTCAGCACCTGTGGCTCAACAGGCTAAGGCGCCAGCCATGTACACCTGAGCTGGCAGGTTCGAATCCAGCCCAGGCCCACCAAACAACAATGACGGCTGCAACCAAAAAATGGCTGGGCGTTGTGGCAGGCACCTGTAGTCCCAGCTACTTGGGAGGTGGAGGCAAGAGATTCGCTTGAGCCCAGGAATTGGAGGTTGCTGTGAGCTGTGATAACATGGCACTCTACCCAGGGTGACAGCTTGAGGCTCTGTCTCAAAAAAAAAAAAAAAAAGAAACTAGTTGACATTTATATATAGTCCACCCAAGAAAAGTAGAATAAATTTTCTTTTCAAGAACATACAGAACATTCACCAAGTTAGATCATATTCTGAGGAATAAAACAAGTCTCAATAAATTTTAAAAGATTCAAAGCATATTTTCTGAGCACAATGAAATTTAGTTAGAAATCAGTAACAAGATATGTGGAAAGTGCTCCCAGATATTTGGAAAGTAACAGACTTCTAAATAACTCACAAGTCAATGAAGAAATCAAAAGAGAAATTAATTAGAGAGTATTTGGAAATAAATTAAAATAAAATCACAACATGTCAAAATTTGTGAAATGCTGTAAAAGCAGTACTTAGGAGGAAGTTTTATCACACTAAATGCCTATATTATGAAAGAAAAAAGTCTCAATCAAATTATCTCAGCTTCCACCTTAAAAAACTAGAAAAAGAGTAAATAAAAACACTAGAGAAGATGAGAAGAAGGAAATAATAAAAATCACAGCAGAAATCCATGAAATAAAAAACAGAAAGCCAGAAGAGAAAAACAATGAAAACAAAACTCACTTCCTTAAGAAGATCAGTAAGTTGGGTCAACTTCCAGCTATACTTACCAGAAAAAAAAAACAAAAAACTTATTACCAGTATTAGAAATGAGATAGATATTAGCATAGAATATGCAGATGTTTGTAAAAAATAAGGCAATGTTATTAACAATTTTATGCCAATAAATTTGATAATCTAGATAAAATGGAGAAACTATCAGAGCTTAAGTAGAAATAAATAACCTGAATGGACATGCATATTTTAAATCAATTGAATTGTAATTAAAAGCCTTCCTGTAAAGAAAATTCTAGTTCAAGATGAATTCTATGGTGAGTTCTACCAAACATTAAAAGAAAAAAATAATGCCAACTCTATAAAAATTCTTCTAAAAAATTAAATGCAGACTATGTCCCAGAAAACATCTAAAATTACCCTAATGCCAAAACCAAGAAATCTGCAGAAAACAAAACTTACAAATATCTGTCATGAATATAGATCCAAAGATTCTGAACAAAACATCAGTGAATCAAATCCAACAATATAGTATAAAAAGCATTAAACTTCACAATTAGGTGAGGTTTGTTCCTTGAATGCAAAGTTGGTTTAATATTCGGAAATCAACCAACATAAATCATTGTATTAAAAAAAAGACTTGTAGGTCTGTGTGTGTGTGTGTGCGTGTTTGAGAGAGAGAAAGTAGGTGTGTATGACTATTTCAAAAGATGCCCAAGAAAACATTTAGCAAAATCCAATATGTAATCCTGAAAAAAATTTTCTGAACACTAGGAACAGAAAGGAATTCCTTCAACCTAATAAAGTACAAATATGAAAACCTACTACCAACATTAATAGTAAAAGAATAAATGCTCTTCTCCCTAAGATTAGGAACAAGACAAGGATGCCTGCTTTTACTATTTCTGCTCAGCATCAGAGTGAGGGTTATAATGAGCATAAGAAAGTAAGAAAAAAAATAAAGTTTATCCAGATTGGAAAAAGTAAAACTGCCTTAATTTACAAACTATTTGGTATTTATGTAGAAAATCTAAGGGACTCTACAAAAAAGCTACTCAAAAATAGTAAGTATTTAACAAGGTTGTAGATAAAACTCAATATACAAAATCTCAATTATATGAGTATTTCTATATACTAGCAACAATCAGAAACTGAATAGCCATTCATCACAGCATCAAAAATATGAAATACTTAAAGATAAATCTGACCAAATATGTGAAAGACTAGCACATTAAAAACTAACACTGCTGTTATAAACTAAAAAAAATTGAAACTATCAACCAACTTGGCCTATTTGACATTTATAGAACACTCAACAACCGGGAATATCTTAAACAGTAAGATATTCCTCATTATGAATTAAACAACTCAACCTCAATAAGACAGCAGTTCTCTCCCAAATAGATACATAGATTCAGTGTGATACCAATCAAAATCCCAGAAAAATATTTGTAGAACTTGACAAGCTGAATTTATGAAAATTCTTATGGAATGCAAAGTGACTAAAATAGCTGAAACAACTTCAAAAAAGAAAAACCAAATTTAAAGACTAATATTGTCTGATTTAAAGATTTATTATAAAGCTACAATTATATCAAGACAGTATGGTGTTGGTATAAATATAGGCAAATAGATTGATAGAATAGAATACAGAAATAAATCTACACAAAAATAGGCAACTGCCTTTTGACAAAGACACAAGGCAATTCAGTAAAGAAAAAAGTCCATTCAACGCTTCTGGAAAAATTGGGCATATGTATGCAAATAAATAAACTGGGATGTATAATCTTACAACATAAACAAAAATTAACTCAAACTTAATCAAAGATCTAAATGCAAACTCTGAAACTATAGAACCCCTAGGGGAAAAAAATGGCAGAAAATCTTTGTGACTTTGAGTTGGGCAAAGAATTTTTAGATACAGCACCAAAAACACAATATGCAAAAGAACACATTAATAAATTTGCTTATCAGAATTGATAATTATTCTTTAAAAAAACACCATGAATAGAATGAAAAGTCACAGACTAGAAGAAATTACTTTTTAAAAACTCCATCAGATGAAGAACTTGTACCCAGAATACTTTATAAAGAACACTCAATAAGAAAAAACAGCTTTACAACAAATAAATAAGTGAGCAAAGGATTTGGGTACTTCACCAAAGAAGATATACTATTAGCAAATAATCCCACAGAAAGATGCTCAACATCACAAGTCAACTAGAACAACACAAATTAAAACCACAATAAGATACTACTATACATCCATTAGAATAACTGAAATTAAAAACACTGTCTTTATCAAGGGTTGGCAAGGGTATGGAAGAACTGGAACTCTCATGTATATATAAAATGATCAACAACTTTGGAAAAGTTTGGCAGTTTCTTAAAACGTTTATGGATATTTAGGTTGTTTCCAGTTTGGGGTTGTTAAAAATACAGCAGCTGTGAACACTTGTGTACAACTACCAAATGATTCCATCATTCCATTCCAGGTGTTCTCCAAGAGAATAGAAAGACTATGTCCACACAAAGACTTGTACAGTAAGTTTTCAGAGCAGCTTTATTTGTGACTGTTAAAACCTAGAAATAATCTAAATGTGATCAGTACATGAAAGGCATATTCATACATTGGACTATGAATCAGCAATAAAAAGAATGCACTAATGGTGCATAAGACAGTATGAATGAATCTCAGAATGATTATGCTGAGTGAAAGAGATTAAATATAAAAGACAACGTGTGCTATTCCACGGATATAAAGCTCTAGAAAATGCAAGGCAATCTAGAGTGACAGATCAAAAATCAATGGTGCCCGGAGAAGAGGGAGACAGAGAGAAGCGGATGGGAAAATTTACAAAGGGGTGTGAGGACACACTTGCACATGCTGAGTAAGTTCATTGTTATAGTTAAAGGGAGGGTTTCAGGGTGCTTTACATATGTCAATGTTCATCAAAGTGAACATTTAAAAATGTGCATTTATTGCATGTCCATTTCAATAAAGCTGCTTAAAAAAAATACTGGAGTATGAAGGAAACATCCAGAGAGAGGCAAAGAGCCCTCTTCTTATACAAAAGAGGATAGAGGGGGTAAAAAAGTCTGAGCTAAAACTAAAATACTGTACATACTGTGCAATTTCAGAAAGAGTCTTTGGTCATTGGCCACTGGACAGTCCAAGTGCCTAAGAAGGTACTCTCTTTTGACCTGTCCAAGAAATCCTTATTTGGAAAAATGTTAATACTAAAAAATCACAATGTGATGTTCCACTGAGCTTTTTCTATACAAAGCAAATGACTTATACAGGAAAAAAAATACAGTTTATGTCGAAACAGATTCTTGTAATGGATCCCACACAAGGGACTGAAATACCATCTGTGGAGCACATAATCCTATTCATTTATTTGAAAATGGAAGGCGTTTTTAGCTTAATTCCACACTTATATGGGCATTATCTGTTTTGGCCAGAACTCTCACATTGTCTCTTTAGGTTGACTCAGATTTAAGTAACGTAAGTAACATGATCCTAACAGGCCACAGTTTCAAATGTTCGCAAGCACTTGGAATAAACTCTAGTTTTCCTGAGCACAAATTCCTAACAACCCAGCCTACAACAGGTCCGGGGAGGCAACTGCAACTTGATTCAATTTGAGGTTTTCAAAATTGTCAGCACAGTCTAGAGAAGAAACCGGAAGGAATGTAACTTCACTTGGGACAAATTAACTCCCTGCTGGACCTGTCACGCCTGTGTCTACAAGGAAAGCGTGATGATTCTAGGTACAGGAAGTGCCAGAGCAGGCCCTTCTGTTTTTAGAATGGCATTTCTCTTGGTCCAACCACTCTCTGTGGAGCCGTGGCATTCTTTCATAAATATGTTTCCCCACAGCATGCTTTCCATCACATGGAATTTCCCCTGGTCTGCCTGATTTCATCTTACTGACACTTGTTTCCAGACACTTTGCTTCTGGTTATCCAATACTTCTGAGTCACATGTTAATAATTACAAAGACCAGCCCTGGGGAGAGTTGGGGGGTGGTGAAGGTTGTTGTTGGCGTTACCACTCTTCCCACTCCGTGTTCCTTACCCCTTCTCCATCACTGGTGGTTCTGAGACGTTTGCTTTTGGATTCCACTACCCCCCATGTTCTTTCCCGTCTCTAACTTCTCCAGAATAAATGGAGGGCACACACCCAAGGATCAATGACTAATAACAACAGCTAAGATTTTTTTTCTTGGGAGGACCCTTTGAGTTTCAGTATGGAAGCCGTAAGCCAAATGTCTACAGTAACATTTCTTCAAAAGGAGGATAGTTAAAGGTTGGAGAGAAAGCGGCGGGAGGGCTTTTACTATTAGAATGCACCATAGAAACCAAGGAATTCAAATTCAAATACCTTCATGGGAAACAGGATAAGTTAGAAAAGTATTATGAGTCAGGTGAGATGTGGGAAAAGTCAGACAGCACCTGCTCATGTGAAAGGTGCAGCCTCCTTTCAGCCTGCTGTCTACTGCCACATGGGACTCCCGAGCCAGTGTTATCAATAGCCTGATTCCTCTATGAAGGATGAGAGTCCCAAGTTCTATGTTTAAACTTTTTAAAAACATAAAAGGCTGCGTGAAACAAACAAAACATGATTTCACATCGGATCATGTAGCCTTGCTAGTTTGCTACCTCTAATTAAGGTGCACTATATGAAAGCAGCAGTGATGGTCCTAACAGAACACAGAATAAAGGGTCATAAAGTTCTTTAACAGATCACACTTTAAACTTTATAATTCCTTTTCATTAATTAGCTTTTGACCCTATGTCAATTGCCAAATCTATCGTACATATAGCTATTGAGAATTTCACATCAAGAGCAACTTCATACTGACTGACATCTTTACTTTTGGTGAACAGCTATTTGTCTGGTGACAGCTTAAAATTTGGAGAGGTCCATCTGATGCCATCTCCATCAACAAGGCGAGTAAAACAGGCACCTACTCAACCCCAGCAAAGCTAAGAAAGGGTGTTATACCCTTCTCTAACTCAACTAAAACTTTCCCTTTCTTGACTTGTTACAACAGATATTATCATTGTTTGTCAAAGACATCAAAGACACAAAGAGTTTTGAAAAAAGTATAAACATTTACGGTTACCCAGGCTAGGTTTATAGAAAAGAAAACTGAATCCCTTCAAGCAGTGTTTTCCAAATAAGTAGATTCTGAGGACTGATAGTTCCATCATGTTCTTAGAGGGGAAAGCGAGGGAGAAGGGAGTAAGGAATACCACAGTAAAATAAGTTTGAGACACACCTCTACTGCAGACTAGTGAAATCTTCAAACAAGAGGGTTCAGCATACAGCAGCGACCAAACTAATCGGATAATGCAATGGTGGATGCTGTAGGACCAGGGGCGTGCAACTACAGATAATGCCCAGGATCCAAGTTTCTGGAAACCTATTCTCCAACCTGGATCAACTAGGTTGAACCTTTTATATCTCCCAATTCCATGTTCAGTTCAATAAATTACCTTAGATGTTTATGTTTACGCTTAAGCCTCTATTAGTCTGGCTGCCATATTTTTAGATTGTCACAACCACCTCTCCCCCTCCAAGGTGCCCAGCAATCCAGAAAAGCCCAGCATAAGACAACGCTCCCCTCTGCGAGAAATCAGAATTATTTGTCAAGGAAAAAAAAATAGGTCTGGAACATGGGCCACTACTACAACTGAAGGCAAGAAAGAGCATCAGGGCAGCACTGATTCTATTAGCACGTTACTCTCTCTCCCGCTTGAGCATCTCTGCGGGTGGCCCAGATGGATGCACTAAGTTTACCACTGGATTATGAGTAAAAAGTACTGGCAGTCACTGTCCCAGACTAAAAAAAAATGCACCTTGCCATGTCAATGTTTTGTGGTTGGTCACTTAGGTCAAAATGTCTTTTTCCCATTGCTTTTAAATTACTTTAAATTATTTTGCCCTGAAAAGATTTGAGGCATGGCACAATAAAAATTGCTTCTCGGTTCTGGGTTTTTAATCTATCCCTGAAAAGGGATTACATAAATTAAAAGGCCTGTGAATATTCCACCTGCCCTGCAGAGACTGCCATTTGGGCAAATCACTTTCTGAAGATAAGGCAAGGATTTTCATTGTTTCCTTTTGGCTTTGTCTCCGTGGGACTCTGAAGTTAGGCTTTCTTAAGAAAACAAAAAAATACAGACAAAACAACAACAACAAAAATATACAGGTAAGATTTCTAAAAATATACAATAAGATTTCTATGTGTTTAGATGATTAAGACTATCTCGAATTCATAGAGGGTTTTTTAAAAATTAAATTCATAGTTTCAATTTACAAAATCCTAAACAGTGGCAATAAAGGCATCCTGCATTCTTGTTTGTTTGTTTGAATCATAGCTGTGTACATTAATGCAATCAAGGGGTACAATGTGCTGGTTTCATATCCAATCTGAACTATTTTCATCAAACTGCATTCTTTATTAGATTTCCTGTCTTCACTATCAGCAGAGATCAACAACCAAAACTGGAAAAGCAAAGCCTGGTTCCAATAGACGTGTGGGAAAATCGGAATTTCTGCTAGTGCAGTATGTGGACAAAAGGCTTTTCCCTGTAGTTACTGGTAGGTTCTTCTCACCCAAGTCAGACTCCATAGCAACAGATTACAAGGTCCCTATGGAAACCTGAAAAAATCCACTGCCAGTGGCCGGAAGGACATCATGGGTCGGTATATTTGAGAACGTATCATCTGATTGTTGCTAATCAGGTTCTCTTTGGCCAGCCTAACAGGATAGCCTCACTTTTATCTTTACTCAAAAGGGTCTACGTAAAGGCATCTATAGACGGAGGATTTTTGGAAATATTTGGCAAGATCACAACTTTATCATTGAACAAGCCTGTGAGAATCAAACAATTCCACAGCTGAGGGTTCTTCTGCCTTAAACTCTCCCCTGGCTCCCCTAAACCTCATTCTTAAACAGCCCTCTGCAAAGGCTGACTCTTCAGAATCCAAAACAGGGTGTCTAGCCCTGCATTCCAGCTCCTTTCAGCCTGAAACATTTGGGCCCTACACTTCTCAGCAGGAAAGGGCCAAAATAACATAAAGCCTACATAAAGAATTAAATGTGTCCTGACATAATCACCACCTGGGGGGAGAAAGTACCTTCCATGCAGCTATTCCCAAAATCCTTGCCTTCTTGGACAATTCATCCAACCCTGAAAATCCTTCTCCTAACCAGATGACCCAATGGCTGACACTGGGGAAAAAGGTGGCTGCTGAGAATCCTTTCCACACCCTTCACAACACTGCTCACGAGATGATCTTAAGCTAAGCTTTGCAAATATTCCAGCTCACAAAGAAGAAGCTAATTTCTCCTGCGGATAGTAAATATGACTTTCTAGTTAAGTGGCAGAGTGAAATACAGTAAGAGCCTACGGCTCTTATGATTCAGGAGCTTCAATCGATACCTCCATGATTCAAGAAGTCAAAATGTCATCGGATGCAAGACAGTCTAAATCCAAGTGTGGCGAAGGAGGGGCCCTCATTCCATCCACTGCCACTCCAACCCCAAAGCAGAAGACATGAGTGGGTCACTCTGTCCTTTCTGTCTTAGCCCAGTCAAGGTCTCAGAATCCTTCTAAACACAATGTTCAGGGTAGCCACTTATAAGAGATGGCACTCTCTTTCCCAAAAGGGAAACTTAGTCTAATATAACATAATATGACAATACAAAAAAAAAGAATAGGGGACAATGCCTGGGTTATATAACAAATAGCCTAATGGGGCACCCAAAGTGCTGCCCAGGTACCATAGTTGTCTCCTGGAAGGCAAAGAGTCCTGACTTATTGAGCTGCATGTGTTTTTAAGCCCTTGCTCCAAAATTTAGATTTAAAACCCATTGCTTTCTGAAGCATGACATTCAAACAAGTGTAAAGTTCATCTACGGAATTATTGTTTATATAAACACCAAACACAGCTCCAGTTCCTTATTTGCTACAGCCAGTTCAGTTTTACATAAAGTTGGCCAAGTTAAAAATCAACTGTGAATATTCATTCACTGCTCTCATAATCAATTGTCACACTTCTCTCTGTTAAGAAGAGGAAATCATATACAATTCAGTGTGTGGGAGCTAAGGCTTCTGACTTATTGTTCCAAAGTTCTCTTAACAAGTGCCAAAGACAGGCAGGGCACATCCATGGGAACTGATCTTTCACCATTGGAGCGAGCCTGCCAGGCAACAGAGTGGGTGACCAGTACCCAATCTTCTTCCCTCTGTCTTCCTCGCAAGCCACACTGCTTAAATATCCCCACTAGAACTTTAAATTGGAGTTAGCATTTGACATCCTCCATCTAACAAAAATAGGGCAACAGATTTAATTCCTATCCTTCACGAAACACACATCAGAATGATCCCTTCCTTTGCAGCAGCATCCAGCAAAAGACAAGAGAATGGGAGCTGGACTAGAGAAACCCCAGTCCCCACACCCCCGGCCATGCCCTCTGTCCAGTCATTATTCTGCTGCCAGCAGCCTTGCTGGAGATGATACCATAAGCCAAGGTGAATCCAGGAACATCCTGGTGAGCCAGCCTTGCCTCTGGTTTCACAGTCCTCTCCACAGGATGGTAGCTGCCAGCTTCCCACACTGCTGCTTTCTGATGCTGCTTTTCCCATGAGCTCTTCCAGTCCCATGTAACCAAACTCATAGGCAATGCCCAACATGCTAAAAGGTCAGAGTCCAAAGACGTGTTTGCAAGCCAGGGGTGTGTATCTGCAGCCACACTTTCCTGGAGTTATAATGTTGTAAGTGATGATTAGGCCCTTAGGACAGCCTTGGTAGTTCATTTTCTCTAAAATGTTCCTGAACAAACTACATTACTGTGGAGATGAAGAGTCTTACTTCCTCCCCATGGGTCAACACATCCACATTTCAGTTTGGGCTGCCAAGAGCTCCCTCACTGTCATGGGATCTGAGATTATTCCTTTCTCTCCCTGCTGTGCTCATGGTGCCGGGCTGTGGGGGAAGATGAGCAGCTTCCCTGCCTCCAAATCATCCCTGGAGGTGCAACAGAGAAGGTCTTGGGAAAGGGGGGCCCTGTGGAATTTTGGGGTGAGGAGAGAGTGGGCAACTGGACATTTGGAGAGCCTGAGCCTCCTGCTGGTGTGACCCTGAGGCACTTGTTCATCAAGTCTCCC